>BQNB010013813.1:0-76416 GCA_026074375.1 Tanacetum coccineum
GTTGAGGGAACGAAATACTAAATTATAAAATATTATTTTTATAATTCTCGACTAATAAATAAAATAATAACTTTTGTACAAACTTTGAAAACGTTATTTATCTAATTCGTAACTTTAAAACGTGTGTTTACTTCTAAGCGAGAACTCTTTATAAAATTATTTGTTGATTTTCAAACACGTGTCGAATTATATTGTTATAATTATTTTCTCACGTTTCTTATATAATACTAGTAAAGTATTATATACTAAGACTTATTCTTTTGGTTGTTTGTCTTTATTATATAATTATATAATTGTTCCTTTTTCATATGAAATATATACGGAATATATTACATACTTTGCGTTTGCTTTTCGATTTATTTTATTTAACCAACCACCAAACTCTTGCAACTTGAAACCTAAATCCTTTATCAACGTGTCGCGTTGATGTACTCATCCATCGGAAAACCCGAATTCATCGTCCTAATCTAGTGGGACTTAGCCGTTACGATAAGCTGCATCTTATTGGTCGAGTCGTTCTGGTTTTCGTTGTGTTTGGTCTAATATTTGCATTTTTGCCAATTGTTCTGCAACATCGAGGTGCGTTCATAGCCCCACTTTTACTCGTTTTGGATAAATGTTTTATATCTTTGGGGTGAGAAACATGCTCGTTTACAAACTTGTTTACACTACTGAATTTCAAACTCGTATACGTTGATTACAAACTTGTTACATGATTGATATCACACTCATTTTTACTTATGGATATAAGTACTTTAAGCTTTTACGAAAACGTTGGTTTTTTTTACTATGGACACAAGTATCTTGATTTACTCTCCCTGTTTACGTGTTGCCTAAGTAGCGTTTAGACCACTATTGCCCGAATTATCATGAACTGTTAATTTCTTGACCGGAGGACCGGTTAAGGGAGCGTGAGTGTTATAAATAGATCTATTGGGACTAATTATCCCTATCCGGGTGAGTAGCGCTCACTACCCACGGGGCTCCCGATAAACGGATACATAACATGTCGGAACACTTTGGGGTGTCTTGGTCGGACACCTGTAGGGAAAAATCATTATCTAGCATATTGCGTGCATCACTAAATTTAGCTTCGGTGTCATGAGCTTAGCGCAACAGTAAATACTTTTATGTGAAGTTGTATTTGTTATAACTGTCACATACGTTTTGGAAACTTGTGGTCCACACTACCTTGGTTGAACGTTTCTGATTGCTAAATACTTTTCATAATACTGTGAGCAGAGTAGTATTCGCTAAACGTTTTTTATCCTCATAAATGTTTTGCTTAAACCTATGAATTCACTCAACTTTATGTTGACCGTTTTAGCATTTTTTTTTCTCAGGTGTTTAGCTTTGGACTTCTTGACGTGCTATGTGGAGTCTACGTGCAATATGATACCATTATCAAGATTTTATTTCTCATTCATACTCGTTGACTTTTCAAAACTTAATTATGCTTCCGCTACATTTTTCTTACGCTTCCGCAAATGTTTAATTTCTTTTGAATCTTGTAAAACTTATTTATTTTCAAATAATGCAACGAGTTATGATTTTCAAAACGTCCATTAGTGGTCGTTCTCTCGTGCCTTGTGTTCGAAATATGATGACGTCACGCCCTCGGACACGTATTCTGTCCAGGCCCCGTTTGGGGGTGTGACAGATTGGTATCAGAGCCAAGGTTATAGAGAACCAGGTAGAATATCTAGGTCTGGTCTATAACCAGTATGTGATCCTTACGTGCTTTTATGTGTGCTCTATACGTGTTTTTGCTATGACATATATCTGAGAACCATTCTTCCTTGAGCATGCTATGATATGGGTTTATCTCTGCCCTGCGTTTATCTCTCCCTGCGCTTATGTTGCGTTGCTTTTATTTTGCCCGTGAAGCTCTACCTTGCTATGAGCTTGCGTTTGCCTTACGTATATTCCCCTATTTACTTATATGGAAGTCGTATATATAAATATTAAACTTTTCTAAGACATTGTGGATGACACAATGGTCTCTAAAAATTTGTCTAATACATTGTGAGCGATGCAATGGTCTCTATGACTTATTTTTCATAACCTTATACAATATCGTTTTACGCGAAACCCGTCACGGTTTTGTTTACATGGAATTATGTATGAATCTAAGTTTCACAAGTCTTGTATGGGCGGGACTTGTAACTGGAGGTTTAATATGATAATTGCTATGTAAGCTCGTTCATAAAGGATCTTTATTTTATTTACTTTAACCGTATACTCGTCAACTATTTTGAACTCTATGTCGATCTCACCTGATTGTTTTATTCCCCGTCTCTGAAGACGAGCTTTATACACTCGTCCTATACTCATTAGAGCACCAGCATCGTCATGTCATCCACCACCTTGAAAATTTTTGTGAGTACGCGTATTGCATCAGAAATTATTAAGTAGGCTGATTTATAATCTCTTTATTTGAAAGGATTAGGACGCCTCTTCATTTAAATAAATAAATTGTAAATCACCGAACCATAAGTTTATCAATTCATTATTTACATAAATTGGGACGCTTCTTTATGCAAATAATAAATTATAAATGAGTGGGCTTAATGGTATCCAATATGAGACGAGTATGAACTCTAACCCGACAATCACCGGAATCCGTTAAAAAGGTCTAGAAACACCATCGCGTCTTACCACTCAGCGGAATCTTAAAGCCTCACTTGAACTACCTGATCTCATTCTTATGTCATTACTTTTGCCGTTACAAATCCTTACGATCATGAACCATTTGTGGAGCTAACCTACTTGTGCACTCTTGAGCTCATTAACTTGATTCATCCTGGAACTCACGACTGCGTACAATATTCCGTCACGTATCGCATAAGCTCTCTCGCGAGCTCCTTCCATTTATTGACCTTTATTCTAGGGATGTTATTTCTCGAATGTCCCCACTCTTCGCATCCCGTCACCGTTTGTTATACTTATTGTTGCTATGTATTCTTATACTTTCGACTCGCGACTTCATATGTTTGTGCTATGATTTTCAAATAATTAAGGTGAATAATTATTTTTACTAAAGATTTTTGAGGGTTTCGGATATATAATTTGTTCTTGTTAAGAGGTTGTGAGATTTGTGAGTTGCAACAAAGATAGCGATGAGGTTAGGCTTGAATTATAGTGAATTTGGTGGATTAGTTTTGGCGTAAAAGAATTTTTGGATAGTCTGGGAAAATATGGCGGCATTATGGTCAAATTTATGGTCAAGTCCATGGGTGAATTATAAAAATATAGTTGTTGGTCCGAGTTTTAAATGAGGGTAAAACGGACGTTTAAAATGTTTCGAAAGGTTTATTAAGTGCCGAAAGTCTTTAAAAATATTCGTGGAGCTTCTTAATATTTAAAACGAAGGTTTAGGAATTTTCTAAAAACGATAAGTCGTTGCCGTTGGTCATTTCTAAATATAGCAAGTTTATATATATATATATTGCAAGCTAAGGATTTTGGTTAGACGCTAGGGTTTCACTAGTTCGTTTTTGGAAAAATGGAAACGATTAAATTAGGGGATACTATTAACGTCCCGAAACTAAAAACTTTCCTAAAATGAAAACTTTTTATAAATAGTAAATTTTTGTAAGAACATCATAACATCTTCATAAACCTAAATCGGTTCGTAAAAACACATTTTTGTTATACCTTAAGCTTATACCCTAATTCATTTGAGAAATGAGACGTTTAGGGTGTATAGAACAATCTTCTAGTTATACCTTAAGCTTGAAAATGGTTGGAATTAATGATCTTGAAGGATTCGAGTAAAGCAAATGGAGAGAGGGAAAAAAAATTAAGTGTTTTGTGTGTGAGTTTTGGGGATGGGGGTGTTTGTTTTGAAACTTTAAGGTTTTAACAAAAATGCCCCCCATACTTCTAACCCTTATTCATTTTGTTTAAACAAGTTTTCTTAGGCATAATGTAGTTTAACAAATAGCACATTTAGTCCCTAATGTTTTAACCACCACACTTAGCAACTTATTTTATGCAATTAAATCCCTACAAGGTATAAACACATAACAGTTAAGGCTCACATAAGTTAAACTTAATTAACTCCCCTTTAATTGTTAACCCGTTATTGTTTAAAACCTTTTTCCTTTTATCACAAACTGATTTTATGAATAAGATATTTGACATTTCCACCCCCTCAAACAATGACCCGTTTTCTATTTAAAGAGCTGTAGTCATTGCTTGAGTGGTCAAATGTCTTTGAAAAATGATTTTCTGATGAATTTATGATATTAATGTTTTATTTCTGAAAAACAACACCATAGAAAATAAGATTTCTCTTATTTTATCACATAAGCACACTGACAAGTACACCTATAGAATAAAGAAAGCACGGGTTGTGCTACAAAGTAAGCACAAGCCTTTGCATGGTCATAAAGTAGACCATGCCCGAGAATAAATTCCCGTTGAGAGGTCAAGTTTTCTTTTTGAAATACTTGCCTTTAAGATGATGACCGAGTTGCTATCGGAAATAATAGCAAGCCATTTTGGCATGTTTTAAAAGCTTTTTTAAACTTTTGCTCAAACTTCATTTACAACCTCGTATCATTATTAAATGACATTTTTGTGGCCGTAAATGTTATCGATTTTCAGAAGACATGCCAGAGATACATATTTTTTATATTTTTCTAATTTTTTTTATTTTTAATTTTCTTTTTGAAAAATTTATATAAAAGAAAATTATTTTTGTGTTTTTATGTTTTCTTATGTACATATGATACAGGATATATGACAAGTTACCGCCATTACTCGTCGTTTTCCTCTGTCAGACGTTTTAATGTATCCGGAGACATGCTTTTCATTCCTAGCTTTTCGATCAAGAATTTGAATCTTTCTCGAGGCAACGGTTTGGTGAAGATGTCAGCCAGTTGATATTTCGTCCGAACAAAGTAGAGTTCCACGATGCCATTCTCCACCTGCTCCTTTATAAAATGGTAGCGTACATCGATGTGCTTTACTCTTGAGTGTTGAACATTGTTGCATTATAAAGCAATTGCACTTTTGTTGTCGCGTTACAGAGGAATCTTATTGAATTGAAAGCCATAATCTGTTAGCTGTGATTGTATCTATAGGATTTAAGCACAACACCCAGATAAAGCAATATATCCAGCCTCTGTACTCGAGATCACGGTGCAATTTTGCTTCTTGGAAGACCAGCTAACAAGTTTATCACCTAAGAATTGAGCTCTTCCTGATGTACTGCGTCTAGTGTCTTGACACCCTACATGATCTGCATCTGCATATGCTGTTAGAGACATACCGGTATCCTTTGAGTACCAAAGACCCATGTTAATGGTTCCCTTTAGGTATCGAAAGATCTACTTAACCGCATGTAAGTGCTTTTCGGTAGGCCTTGCCAGATACCGGGCACATTAGCAGACTATATAAATAAGGTCAGGTCTACTGGATGTCAGATACATAAGGGATCCAATCATGCCACGGTAAAGTGGAGCATCGACTGGTGTTCCCAGTAGATCTTCATCCAGTTTATTCTTTTCCACCATAGGTGTGTCTACAGAATCACTAGTTAGCAAACCATATTTTTTTAATAATTTCAAAAGCATATTTGGATTGGTTTAGAAAGATACCTCTGGGACTTTGAGAAATTTATAATCCTAAAAAAATAGCATCTGCCCCATCATTGACATCTTGAACTTTGTGGTCATCAGATTAGCAAACTCATTACACATAGCAGTATTAGTGGATGCAAATATTATATCGTCAACATAAATTTGTAGCAGTAATAAGTCATTTCCTACTTTTCGTGTGAAGAGCGTCGGATCAACTTCACCTTTAGAGAAATGTTGTGAAAGGAGGAAACTTGACAGCATGTCATACCATACATGTGGTGCTTGTTTAAGACCGTACAAGGCCTTTTTGAGCTTATACACATGCGATGGGTTGTCCTGGTCTACAAATCCTTTTGGTTGAGAAACGTAGACCTCTTCTTTGAGCTCGCTATTTAAGAAAGCCGTTTAACATTCATTTGGAAAATCATCATATTCTTGTTGGCGGAATTAGCAACAAAGATACGGATGGCCTCAATTCTTGCAACCGGTGCAAATGATTCCTCAAAATCGATTCCTTATTCTTGTCTGAATCCTTAAGTAACTAAACGAGCCTTGTTCTTGAGAACCCTGCCAAATTCATTTGCCTTGACCTTGTAAATCCATTTTAACTTGATCAACATGACTTTATCTAGACATGGCACCAATTCCCAAACTTGTAGTCTTTTAAATTTATGAATTTCTTCTTGCATTGCCTCAATCCATGAGGATTCGAGCATAGCATCTTTGAAGTTCTTTGGTTCTACAGAGGTTAGGAAGGCATCAAAGTAACACCACATGACATATGTGTTAAGTTTCTTTCTCGTAGAAACAGATTGAGAAGGATCTCCGATCACATTTGCTAATGGATGAGCCTTTGTCCATTTACCAATCAGTTCAAGTGGAGTGTGGGAAGGTTGCACATTTAATGAAGATCCTGGAGAAGTTGAGTCTTCATGAAGTGGATCATCATTAAATTGAGGTGTTTTTGGTGATTCTTCATAAACAGTTGCTTGACTTGGAATACCAAAACATGGATCGTTAAGCATGTGTGCAACCTCCAGATCATGTGACTCTTCTTCAACACTAAAAGGGATGTATTGGGATTGTGATTGTGGAGTGGTTTGAGAAGTACTCGGAGAAGGCGCATCTTGATCAATGGTTGTTGAGGAAGGTGTACCAGTTGACATAACAGGAGCTAGAGCTACCACTGCTGGAACTGGTGAGACCACACTTGCTGGAGTAGAAAAGAATTCATCAAACACTGGCTGAAACACAAGATCCCATTCTTTCCTAGATGGTGGTATAAACGATGTTGTAGGAGTAAGGTTTAGAGCTAGTCCTGAACTGAGTGTTGCATGAGTCATTTTATGAAGCGCGGGTTCTAAACTGCTTTGTTCAGAAGCCATAGTCGTCAGCTCATTAAAATCGACATGAATCGTTTCATTAATTTTTCTGGTACGTCGGTTGTAGATGCGGTAAGCTTTCTTCTTGGGTGTGTATCTAATGAAAATACCTATATCAGCTTTGGCTTGAAGTTTAGCCAAATTCTCACTATCATTTGTTGGATAGCAAAGTGCTCCAAAAACATGAAAGTAGGATAAATCGGGTTTTCTATCATGTAAGAGCTCATAAGGAGTTTTTCCATAGCGAAGTCGTAAAATGGATCGATTTTGGGTGTAACATGCGATAGCGACTGCCTCGGCCCATAAGAATAAAAGAGCTTTCGCGTAGATTAACATCGTTCGAGCGGCTTCAACAAGAGTACAACTTTGCCTTTCAACAACACCATTTTTTTGCGGAGTACGCGCAACCGATGTTTGATGAGAGATACCGACACTCTCATAATAGCTACTCAAAATTTAGTTGACGAATTTAGTTCCATTATCTATACGAATATTCCAGACAGGTGCATTCAATCTGACTTGTATCATTTTCAGAAACTTGATTATAAAATCAGGAGCTTCATCCTTTGATGCTAGAAACTTCACCTATGTAAACCGAGAGTAATCATCTATAATGACAAGGATGTACTTTTTCCCATTTACACTTGCAACACGCATTGGCCCGCAAAGATCTATGTGCAAAAGATATAGTTTTTCCTGATTGGTGTCTTTAGATTTAGGTTGATGTGTTTGTTTCTTGCTTTTCCTCATAGCACATGCAACATATAGATGATCTTTTTCAAATTTTAACTTGGGGAGACCTCGTACAAGACCATTTTTGGCCAAATGATTAATAGCACCAAAGTTCAAATGTGACAATCGTCGGTGCCATAACCAAGATTTGGTCTTTAAGGCTTTGGACAGGAGACAGATTTGAGAAGACGTTATCATATCTCCAATTGACAATGTATAAAGGTTGGTTTCTCGAGATCCTGAGAGTAAATCAATACCTTAAAGATTATGAACAAAGCATGGGTATTTTCTAAAAGCTACTTCAAGATCAGAATCGCAGAATTGACCAATGGAGAATAGATTGTGTCCTAATCCTTCCACATAATAAACCCTTGAAATTGTGACATTCCCTATCTGATAATCACCATATCCTATGATCTTTGCAACTTGTTCGTTACCAAACTTGACAGTACCGAGAAACTTGTGAATGAAATTGGTGAGCTGAGAGGGATCTCCAGTCATATGCTTGGAGCAGCTAGAATCCAAATACCACAAAACAATTTGGACAACCTGAGATTCACAAGAGAAGAAGATGGAGCTACTGAAGTACTAGATCCTCGAGATGTACCGGGTTCTGTTTTGTTAGAAATCATAGATTTTACAAACCTAGGTTTTCTAGAGGAACCGCCAATCATAGGTACATTAGGTCTCCTGGTATAAATCTTAGTTACTATCGGTTCTAGTGCAACTACTTTTGGATGAGTGGGTTTCCTAAAAGGCACTTTTTTAGTGGCGGTAATCCTAGTTAAAGGGCACACATTTCCAACTAAAGTGAAAGTTCATCCTGTAGGTCTCCATTGATATCCAATTTTAGTAAACACTTTTCCTGTAGGTTTCCATACTTCTTTCTTTTTAGCTTTCTTAACAGACTTAGATTTGGAGCACACATTTATATCAGAAACAAATTCAAGAAAGCACAAATCATGTGTAGCATCAAACATAGATCTATTACAATTACTGCACATTAACTTAGAATTTGTATTTAATTTAGAATGCTACGCATTTGCATTTCCAGATGGTTCAACAACACAATTTGTTTTAATCAAACACAACTTAACAATCCTAGAGTGGCCTTCTACTTTATTCTTCTTGGTACTACTTGAAATCTACAGGATCCTATCATTCTTTGTATTGTCTTTAGACTTTGACCTGCTAGATTTAGTAGACCGGCTTACTCCTGTAGAAGTTAACACACAATTGTTAGTGGTCTGTTTAGCATATGGTTTTGAATATCCTATCTGTTTTTGAGATGTGCTTGATGATGTGATGGGTTCAACAAACCTAATTGTTTTCTTTTTGTTGATAGGCTTGGTCGTAACAGTTTTATCACTAGGGTTGTGAATGACAGGGCAAGTATCTCTAACATATCCTAGCAACTCCTGAATTAGCTTAACATACTTACAGGCAGAGTAAGGTGCACTATCTAAAGGGTTTAGTGAGTTGGCACCTTCAACTATTTCCTTAAGAATAATGACTTGTTCCATAGTGTGTTGAAGGTAGTATATATGAGCTTCCCTAGTATTCTTAACCTTAGGAGGCAATGTTACTTGGTCAAGCTTATACAAGCCTGGAGCACTAGTAGTGGCTTTTAACATTTGGGCAGCATTGTCAACTATGTCCTTTCCTTTTAATTTTCGAAGATCAGCTTGAATTTTCTCAGTTGCATATAATTCTTTATATGTCTTTGTCCTGGTCACACCATTTTTTTCAATCGTAGGCCAAATGAGTGGACTATTTTTGATTGACTCAAGTATCTTTCTTCCATGCTCTCTGTTTTCCATGTACAGTACCATTCTACTTTGCCATGAATCATACAGGTCTTTTTCCAACATTGGTGGACGATTGTCAGCACCAGAGAGCATCAATAATTCAACAAGAGTAGTCATTGTATCATTGGTTTGTTAAATGATTACTTATTGATCGAACAGTGATAAGAAGTAATTATGTTAAAGTGAGTTGGTTTGAAGTGTTTTAAGTCTTGAGGATACACGGGATTTTACAATTCTTGATTAAACCGGAAAATAACGTTTCACATGATTTTACTGATCAAAGAAATAAACCGTATAAGTCACATGTGATTAATTCGCCTCTGAGGAAGAGATTAATTCACCTTGACTAGAAGAGGTTAATTCGCCTTGAGAAGATGAGAATTAATTCGCCTTGTACTGAAAGAGATTAATTTGCCTTGAGAATTTATTAAATCGCCTTTAAAATGAGATTAATTCGCCTTATAGACTAGAACTAATTCGCCTTCAAAGCAACCAGGATTAATTCGCCTTCTAGAGAAGAACTAATTCGCCTTCAAAGAAACCAAGATTAATTTACCTTCTAGACAAGAAGAGTTTAATTCACCTTGAATAAGAAGAAATTAATTCGCCTTGACTGAAAAGATTAATTCGCCTTCGACAAAGGATTAATTCGCCTTCAGATGTAAAATTAATTAGCTTTCAAGGAAAACAATACTAATTCGCCTTCAAGATGAGATTAATTCGCATTCAAGAGAAATATTAATTCGCCTTCAAGAACAAAACTAATTCGCCTCCTGCAAAAACGAACTTTAACTTTTCCAAAACACTAAAAGACTCACTTTTTGACGTTTTTACTCAAAATTTCTTGTATAACTTACCTATCTAAGCCTAGTAGAACCTTAAAAATACAAACTTTAAACTTTTTAACACAAAAAATTTCAAATCAAGATTTTGGACACAAAACACTTTTTCGAACCAAAACTTATAAAAATGAAGATTTTTATGATTTTTCCAAGGTTTTGCTTGAACAACTAGATAATACTAAGACAAAATAAGAAGAAAGTAGTAAACTTTATGCTTTTTAAATCCACAAAAAGGTAAAAACCTTTTGTTAGGATCGAACCAAGAAAACGAGTAGAAAGTAAGTAAAAAACGCACACAAAAACAAACAATATCACCCCATGGCTCTTGATACCAATTATAGAATATATGTAATCTTTAAACACACCTATAAGAATGAAGAAATCTAAAGAGAGAAAGAGAGTGGATGGAAGTTTCTAGTGAGAGAAAGTAAAAGAGAATGAGAATGTATTAAGTGAAAATATGAAACAACCAACACCCTCTCCATGGCATGGAGAGGGTATATATACCTACTATAGAGTCGGTTGGGCCTTGGGCTTCCATGGGCTTTACATGGGCCTTGGACTAACTAGCCTACTTAGTTTCCAAATATTACTTAACGAGCTATCTAACGATATTAATGGAAGTGACCTATACTTTTGTAATCCTAACACCCTCCCCTCCTTATGAAATTCGGTTCATAAGCTCAAAATAAAAGATGAGAGCATCTTTTTGAAAAACTAGTGCATGTGTTGTGTAAGGGAGTGAAAGTGACCTCCCATAAGTTCACTATCCCTTTAGTTTTCTTGTGCAAGACTTTCCCATGTGATACTTACACTCCTTGACCACATTTGACTAGCACTTAAACCTAAATAATGAACCATGGCTAACCATTTATGTCTAACTTGCAAAATTGGTTCATTCTTTTCCTTCCTTCCTTTTCTTATAATCGAACCAACTAAGACACCCATACAAGGGTGCTAGTCACTTGGCTAAGACCCATATGAGCCTTAAACCCTAAGCATTTCACTATATATACTACCTTATATCATAAACTAGGTCATTCTATCATTTCTTCAAGCCACCAAAAACACACATACCCTCTCCTTCTTCTCTTTGGGTCTCGGCAAACAAACACCCCTTTAGGGTTTCCATTTTCTTTGATTTCTTGCAAAATCCAAGCATACTAGGTTGATATTTAAGGTTATCTAGGGTGATTACAAGTATTGATTCATTGACTCAAGGGTTTATTTCAAGATTTATAAATTAGGGTTTGATTATTATTTAGGGTTTTTCAAGATCCAAGTCTTCCATCTTCATTTCTTATATTTCTTGAGCTTGTTCTTCATCTTGTAAGCTTACTTTGAAACTCTTACTTTCATTTCTACTTTCATTCTATATTTACTTATGTTCTTGCATAGATCTTTAAAGTCCTATGGTGTTTGTGTTGATTTTTCAAAAAGAAATGAAATGGGTATGTTAAACAAGGAAACTTTTATGAAACTTTTATGTAAATATTGTGTTTAGGATTTAAGTGAAGTGATTAGTGTGTTGAAATATTGATGGGGATGAGATTAGACTAGATATAAGTGTGGTTTTTGTTGTGGATTAGTTGTGAATGGAGATTAGGATAGATTAGGCACTATTGTGAAGTTTGGAGAGATTTTTGGAAGCATTTACAAAAAATGATGTTGCTGATCCGTTTTTATTTTGAGGTTTTCAGACACTTAAGAATGTTTTCATTAGGCGAGAAGGTAGTTTTTGGAAGGCTCGTTTCGAGTAGATAGATTTTCATATATCGCACACTAAAACCGGACTTAAAACGGCCAAGTTATAGCCAAATGAAACTTGAAACATTTTTCGGCAAAATAAATAAAGTAAGGGCTGATGTGAATAGTAAAATAGGTTTTCGGACACTTTCGGGATGATTTGAGCTTTTAAAACATTAGCGAAACATATAGTAACACATATATATTAATTAGGATCATTAGAAACGTCGTTAACATATTTTAGGGAAAGCGTTAAGGTTTCTAAAAATAGTAAGTTTAGTGAATATTAGCAAGGTAGACATGGAAGTTAAACGTTTAGGTTTCACTAGTGCGTTTATGGAAATATGGATTTAGCAAATATAGGGGACGGTATTAACGTCCCGAAACTAAAAACTTTCCTAAAATAGAAACTTACTAAAAATGGCAATTTTCGGTTAAACGCCGAAACTTAACGAAAAACTCTATAATTTTATTTAGTCACGTTTTGTTAATTAAGCCAAAGCACAAACACACATGGATGTTTTTTTCTCTTATAAACGTTTCGTACAAGTTTCGTATACTTTCTGTTTTCCTAAAATGCGTCATTGATTTAGGTCGCGAGTAGGACCTCTTGGCATTATATCTCTTCGTTGATTTTTATCTCACCATTTGCTTAAGGTGAGTTCATAGCCCCACGTTTTACTAATTTACTTTACTACTTTGGGGTGAGAAACATTGCTTGTTTTTAAACTATGGACACAGTTACTTTAAACGTTATAACCTATATTTGTCCTGATTACGAGTTGGTGCCTAAGTTGCGAATAGACCACTAATGCCCCGAACTATCATGGGAACCGTTAATTTCTTAACTGATAGATTGTTAGAGAGCGAGAATGTTATAAAATAGATCTATTGGGACTAATTATCCCTAGTCCGGGTAAGTAGCGCTTACTAGATTCTTCTGGAGACACGAACAAACGGTTATATCTCATTTAGATTTCACTAGGGAGATCTTGGGTCAGATCCCTTATAGGTGCAGATATTTTTTGTTTTGGCATATAAATGCTACATTAAATTAAAGCTATCGGTGTCATGCTTTAGCCAATAGTAAATACTTTTATATGTAAAGATTATCATTTATAACTAACACATGTGTGCTGTGAACTTTTGGTCTACTGGTGATAACTTTATGATAAACAAATGTATTTACCTAATCATGCACTACTCCTCAGATTGCTTCTCCTAGATCCGTTGCTTTGTCACACTTGTGATGATCTGTGTAAGTATTTCCTAGGTCATGAACGGATTACACGAACCCGCCGTCTATTTAATATTCCGTTAAGGCAACGCACAAGTAAGGTAGTATGAAGACTATTACAAGGCCCCTAAGAGTATATTAAATGCATGTGAAATATCTTAAGAGGGATCAACCATATAATGGGTAAGGTAGTATGAAGACTGTTACCGATGGTATCCTTTCTACACACTCGCGTTTCCCTAGACATGTCAACAGCGATACAGACAAAAGCTGGTTTTCTAAAGCCTAACGCGCACATTCATCAACAAGAAGCAACATCAAAAGGATCTACAACCTAAGTTTCATGCAATCATAGATAAATACAAAGGAGGGTTTAGCCTCGCATGTTATAAAGAAAGCAAGAAGATAAATCAATCAAACAACACATAGACATATTGAATGATTAATGATAAATAACCTTACTTGATTAAAACATGGATTCAAGGTAGTACAATAGGGTTTTGAGGCCCTAAAAACGACCTACAAAGCTGCTAGAATGACTAGGGTTCGTCTCCCTAGGTTTATACAAAGTTACACACTTAAAACCCTAAAAACGGTTTTATATTTATAGAGATATCGACGCGACGGCGTCGCTTAGAAATCCTGACGTCGTCGCCACGTAGATGATTCTAGATCCTCTTTAAGTCGGCCACATCCTGACGCCGTCGCGAAATTCCTGACGCCGTCACTATATAGATCACGACGGCGTCGCTTTATGCCTGCGACGCCATCTCCAGCCACTTATGTATAAATATTCAAGAGATTTGGTGTAGGTTCGTAATCTTTTCCGTTTCTTCTCCAAATGAGCCCAAGTCACGTGAATTTTTCCTAAAGCCACCCAAGTGCTAAAAACCTAAAAACAAACGATTAAGCATGTAATCTGGGCATATTTGCATGATTTATGGGGTTAAATGACCCCGAAATAGTGTATAAAATGACACCTCACCAATGTGTCAAGAATCCTGTGGTGGAAGTGCAACTGCATTTAATGTACGTTCATTCTTGGAAACATCTCGCCCATACTTTTGTGAACAGTTCTGCCAACTGTTCACAATCTTTCACCAACTCGTACTCTAGTTCAGGCTTTAACTCAAATGCTACTTTGTCTCGCCATTATGCTTTATTGAGTTTTCCCGCCAAACATCACTTAGAGATAATCTTAAGCTCGGCTTGTTCTTGTTCAAAGGGAAACAAGATTGTCAGGGTATTGCCACCCCTGACTCTCCTTAAAACCATCAGCGCATTCCATCTACATACCAGCTGATATCCATCCCAGCTGACGAGTATGTCTTCAAGTAATCTTCGACTTCCTTGACGATGTCTTTGACTTGAATACGTCTGAGGTTTCTTGCTGAGGCTTTGCACTCAGCGAGTCCTTTCATTGCTCGCTGATGCTTTTCACTCAGCGAGTCCTTCATTGCTCGCCGATGCTTTGCACTCAGCGAGTCTTTAACACTTAGCCTAATTTCTGCTTAAATCTAGGCAGAGACAATTGGGCACTGAATTGGCCCAACAGGGTTTTTTTTTGTTTTTTGTTTTTGAAATCAATTCTTTTACATTTAGGTAATTTTTATAGGTTGTGAGGGATAGAATTCAAGAAATAGATGAATCTATCTGAATCCCATGAAGAACAAAAATTTTAGTAATTTTCGTATAAATTAATATCTTCTTCTGAATAAGTGTCTTGTTCGTTACTATAACTAAATGTTGCGAGTTTTCACTTATGTGGTATCTGGCTCGCTTTTGATTAGCTTGGTTTAGATGCGACACTTGTGACTTATTTTGCGTAACTTGGTTGATTTGAGTTGAAAACGGCAGTAGACACACAAGTAGTCTTGGATAACGTCGCTTGTCTAGTATATCACCTTTACTTTGGTTTAAAGCACGTCATAGAGGCATAGATACGCATAGAACGATAGAATCATAAGGATTCAGACTCCTTAAGTTGAGTCGATCTCAAGCTAATCTATTAACCTTTTCAGTTCATCTTTTGAATCGAATTCGAGTATTCAGTGGGTGTTTGAGACTGCTTGCTTTTCTTTTTCTTTTTTTTTGCTTTTTCTTAAAAGTTATAGTATTTATAAGATGTTTTGGAGATAATTCTTTTGAAGCTAGAGCTTATTTTGTAAAAAATATAAAACTATATGTAAAAAGAAATATTATTCGCATAAAAGTTCTTAATTAAAGGTTTTCATATCATAACAAAGTTATATAAGTCTAAAAGTGCTAAAAATAAGCTACAAAAAGTAAGCTTATGAAACATAAGCCGAAAACAAAATAAGCTATAAGCACGATATATAAGCTTAGTCGAACGTCGCCTAAAAGATATGATTAGCAAAAAATATATAATGGACCTGCTACACTTCTTATGATTTTGTATCCAAGTGTGTAGTGCACATTCGTTTAAGCTAATTTGTTTCCACCACGACTAAGACGCAAGGGTCAAAGGGCTGCACCCCCTTGTAGGGTCAAGGGGTTGCGCCCCCGACTCAAACGATATATTTGATGCTCTAGATGTGTCAGCAGTCATAACTGTTGGATTTCAATTGTTTTTTAACCGACATTAACTACATGTGTAACTGTCATTTAGAATCTGTTTATTCACATATTCATGGTCTCATTCATACAATTCCTCTTTGTTCTTGTTTTTTTTTTTGCAAAAGGGTGAAAGATATATTAATAGTACCAAACGTACAAAGGATTCAAACAAGCTAAGTCAGACATGCCCGACTAGCCGATAAACCACAACCTATACATACAGATATCAGATAACAAAGAAATGCATCCAATATCTCTGATATAACAGAGGAAACAGAGAGGCCTACTCCAAACTAGATATGAGCAGCACCAACCATACAAACACAATCACCCATTTTTGCACCAGACCATAGCTTCATAACTACATTTCCAAACCCCTCTCTCATATGATTATTCAACCCGCATCCACAATAACCAAACAAGAAGAAAGGCAGGCATCATTATGAAAGCTATAGCCCCCATACCTCTCCACTAAAGGGCTATACCAGTTACCAACATTTCCACTAATAGCACAAAAAACTAAAGGGGCATCAGTAACTGGGAACACACACCCTTAGTGAGTACCATCCAAACCCCCATATAACTCAAAACTAGGACCAAGTAGCATCATCTTTCACTGTTCACTATTCCTAGTTGCTTGAGCTATATCTGCAGATCAATACCCTTCACAATGAGAAACATACCTTATGAGCAAACACAGAAATGGTAGTTTAATTCAACTGGATCCTCCCAAGGCCATCAAGAAGAATCAAACAGACCATTATCCAGCAGCCCAAGATACAAGGCCATTCATTGTATTTTGATCTGAATAATACCAATGTAACAAAATAGGCTATCAATACAAAGCCAAGATAGTGATCTTCCTCAATGATCAACTAATGTTCAATGAGAACATAGTATCAAGAATTTTAAACACCATAGGAAACTGCCTTATGACAGTTCTAAAAAACCAACAAAGCATGATTACCAATCTTGATTCCTCCTAAGGCCAATCAAAGACTAGTAAAATACCTTTAAAGGCTTAAAGAACCATCAAGATACCAGCCATCTGAATTCTGATACTCAATTAGAGAAATAATATGTAGATTGCCCTTATCCCAAACACTCCTTATGTAGTATGACGTTTGGCACTCTACACATTTTTAAACTTGATTCCTCATTCTTTTTCCACTGAATCCACAAAAATGGTTTTAATAACTTTGATACTGCTTAGTTTGAGTCTCACAGTATCCAAGATGATTCCACTAACATCTTTCATAGTTCTCTTCTCATTAGTAAACTGTCTCTTGTTTCTTTCTTGCCAAATATAGTATACTGCAACACCAAATACTATCTTACTAAGAACACTTTTGATACTCCTATTTTAAAATTTGATAGCCATCACATTGATGATAGAAGGCCAATCATTAGGAATATCAGTACCTTTAATCTTCTTCTTCAAAACCTTCCAAACTCTGATAGAATAAGGACATTGAAAGAAAAGAGGATTGTGAGAGTCCATACAAGTCTTGCATAAAGAGCATAACATGCTATTATCCTTGGTCCACAGAAATAGTTTGTCTTAAGTCATTAATCTTCCATGAATAGCCATCTAGACCATAAACATATGATTAGGAATACATTAAGAAAACCACACCAATTTTCCCCACTTAACAGTAGGATTATCTTTATTGTAATCATTCCACACTTGTTTGACAGAAAACTTCTTATTGCCACCATTCTTACTTTTCCACACAACACTATCCTTTTCATTAGTAAGCATTGGGACTCTAATAGAGCAAATATTAGGGAATTTATTCTGTCGTTCATCATTCCATATCCATTGACCATTAACGATCATATCAGCAACAAAGGCCTTCAAGTCAAATCTTGCATCATAGATGCCTCTATTGGTAATTAACTGACAAAATGGGCCATTATCACACCACTTATCAAACCAAACAGATGTGCTTTCTCCATTCCCAATCTTGTGTTCAATATGTCTTCTAGCCTTACTTCTAAGATTGAGAAGAGCCTTCCATGTCCAACTATCATTGGCCTCTTCCTCAATTTCCCAAACACTCATTTCCTTTAATTTTACCATATGAATCCATTGAACTCATAAAGTTTCTTTATTAGCAGCAATATTCCAGATATGCTTGGTTAAGAGCACTTCATTCCAAGCTCCTAACTCTTTGAACCCTAATCCACCTTGCATTTTAGGCTTACAAATGGTTTTTCATGCAATTTTAGCTTTACCCCTGGCTATATCTCCTTGATTCCATAGAAAACCTTTAAGGACTCTTTCAATATCTTTCACATTAGACTTTGGAAGAAGGAACACAGATGCCCAATATATATGCATAGAACTAAGCACTGATGCAATAAGCTGTACTCTCCCAGCATAAGATAAGAACTTATTTTTCCAATCCCCAATTCTGCTTTTCACTTTATCAACTAATTTTTTGCATTCAGTTTTACCCAATCTTTTAGTGATGAGAGGAACTCCAAGGTATCTATTAGGAAAGGTACCAACTTGAAAAGGCATTATATTAAGAATTCTGCTTTTCTCTCCAATATCCATATTGCTGAAAAAGATAGTACTCTTATTCATGTTTGGCTTAAGACCAAAGATCTTACTGAACAACTCCAAAGCTTCCTTAATAACAATAACAGACTCAGTACTGCCATAACACAAAACCAGAAGGTCATCTGCAAAGCAAAGATGAGTGAGCTTAATGTCCTTACAACCAACATGATATTTGAAATTATGAGCCTGCTGAATTTTATAATTCATGATCAGAGTGAATACTTCCATCACTAAAGTGAAAAGATAATGAGATATAGGATCTCCCTGCCTTAAGCCTCTCCCCCCTTTGAAGTTACCATGAATTTCCCCATTGATACTGATAGAAAAGGATGTGGAGGTGATGCAGGTACAAATCCAATCAACCATTTTCTTATGAAATCCAAACAATGTAAGAATGCTCCTCAAGAACTCCCAACTAACTGTATCATAAGCCTTGGCTATATCAATCTTCAAAGAACATCTCTTTGATCCACCCTTCCTATTATAGCCTTTAAGCAGTTCCTGAGTTAGAAGAATATTGTCTTGAATGGTCCTCCCTTGAATAAAAGCACTCTGATTCAAGTTAACCAACTTATTCAACCCATTTTTAATTCTAGAAGTCAAAATCTTGCTCATACATTTATAAATCACATTGCGGCAAGCTATGGGTCTGAAATCCGTGACATTATTAGGCTAAGTAACTTTGGGAATTAAGGCAATCAATGTAGAATTAATTTCCTTCAGCAATTTCCCATTCACAAAAAAATCTTTCACTGCCTGACACACATCCTTACCCACCACATTCCAAGCTTTTTTGAAAAAACATGTTGAATAACCATCTGGCCCAGGAGCTTTGTAGTCACTAATATCAAACATAGCATTCTTGATTTCTTTGTCACTAACCTCCTTAACCATCTCCAAAGCTTCTTCATGAGTTAAAGTGTTAGTAAAAAAATACCTTCTAACTCACCAAGGGGATCCACATGTTGAGACTGACAAAGAAATTTCTCAAAGTGTTAACAACTTCAGTAGCAACATCATTCCCTTCAACAGCAATACCTTGACTGTTATTGATACTCATTATCCTGTTTTTGTTTCTTTTGCTTTTCACTGCTTTATGAAAGTATGTTGTATTCCTATCACCTTCATTAAGCCACTCAACTTTAGCCATTTGAAAAAGCAAATTTTCTTCATCAATCATAGCCTCATTATATTCATTAAGGATAGTAGCAGCTATTTTCTTCCTCTCATTGTCATAAGGCATCTCATTCACTGCATTCTGAGCATCTTTCACCTTGTCCCTTAGAATAACCACATTATCAAAAATATTCCCATTCTTCCATGATAATTTTTTCAACTGACCCTTAAGCATCTTCAGTCTCTTTACCACTTTGAACATAGTACAGCCTTGGATATTTTCATTCCAGATTTGCTCAACAATAGGAATGAAATCCTCTTTTTGTCTAGAAATAGAAATAAAGTGTGTCTTCTTGAATTATCCATAAAGTGTGTCTTTTTGAATTATCCTGATAAGGATTTCATTACAACCAAACATCAATATAATCGAAATACTTTATACATACAGTGACTTAACACAATTTAAATAAGATATTCAAAATTATCGTCGCACACCTTAACCTATTTTCTAACAGTTTTTATCCAAATATCAATTCTATCAGCTAAACACGAACAATATAATTTTGCAAATGTTTTATTACGTGATTCAGTTGTCGAGTGAGCGAGGCCATGTACCTCGATGGAAACATTTAAATGATTTTTTTTTGTAAAAATCAATCGTTAATAGTATCAAGTAGACATAAAAAAAACTAAGTTTATATAAACTTTTCATAACCTACCTAATAACATGTGCACTTTCACATATTTTTAAGTAGCTTTTGAGAAGTTGATACTAATCTTAAAACGTATAATCCATGTACAATGTAGTATATAAGGTAGGAGCACTTCATCTCTTTTACCCATGTGGGATTTTACCGTGGAAGTTGTATAACTTGTGTCATAGTAAATGACTAATTTTGAGAGTACATGAATGTTCTTGATGTGTCGTACACCATCACATAGTAATTGCAATAACACGATTGTTGATCTATTATGTTGAAATAAAACAATTTTGAAACCAATGGTTATCTTCTTCTGAATAAGTATCATGTTCGTGACGATAACTAAATTTTGCGAGGCTTGAATTTGGCAAATTTCAACCAAGTGTTGTTGTATCGAGTATTAATTATATAAAGTCACTTGCCCATATATCACTCTTAGTTTGGTTTAAAGCACACCATAGATACACAAAGAAGCAAGAGGATTCACTTAAGTCGAGTCAAGCTCAAGCTAATCTATTAGTCTTTCGAATTCGTCTTTGAATCGAACTCAAGTATTCAGAGGGTGTTTGGGAATAAGTTGCTTAGCAATAAGTGCTTTTAAAGCCAACGTTTTCATTTGCTTATTTTGTAAAAAATCAAAAAATATTTGTAAAAAAATAAATTTTCAAATAAAAGTTTTCAGTTAAATTTTCAATTGAAAGTTTTCATATCATAATAAGGCTATACAAGCCGAAAAGTTCTAAAATAAACTACAAAAAGTTAGCTTATGAAACATAAGCTGAAAACCACATAAGCAATAAACCCGCTATATAATCATAAACAAACACCGCCTAAAAGAATTGCTTTACGATATAATAGTCCTACTACAGTTACAGTAACTTTGTAACCAGTTGTGTTTTTATCTAAATATCATCTATACCAGCTAAACATGATCGATATAATTTTGAGTAAATTGCATTTTTGGTCCCTGTGGTTTGGCCAAATTGCAGGTTTGGTCCCTATCTTTTCAAAATTGCAGTGAAAGTCCTTATTTTGAAGATATGGTTGCATGTTTGGTCCTTGACCAAAAGTTAAATGACTAAAATACCTTTTTTTGGTTGCATGTTTGGTCCTTGGCGAAGGGTATTTTAGTCATTTAACTTTTGGATAGGGACCAAACATGCAACCAAAACTTCAAAATATGGACTTTCACTGCAATTTCGAAAAGATATGGACCAAACCTGTAATTTGGCCAAACCACAGGGACCAAAAATGCAATTTACTCTAATTTTGTAGATGTTTTCTTACGTGATAAAGACACGGTAAATTAAATGAATAAGAAAACGCTTAGTTAATTGATGGACGTGCGCGGCCATGCACGTTGATGGAAGCACATTTAAATGGCTCTATAAGTCGAATAATTTTAAAATAAGCTGCAAAAAGTGAGATTATGAAAAATAAACCCAAAGTAACATAAGCTATAGCCCGCTATATAAGCACAAACAAACGCCGCCTAAAAGAATTGATTTACGATGGTATAATGGTCCTACTAAAGTTAGGATAATTTTGTAAATAGTTGTTTTTTTTACTCAAGTGTCACTTTTATCGACTAAAAACACTTTCAGAAAAATTTTGCAAATGTCTTTTTTCGTGATAAAGATACGATGAATTAATTAGGTATGAAAACATTTTTTTTTGGATAACTGAGTTTTTAATTCGATATTTCGAACCGACTAATCTCAAGACAACTATCATTTTGGATAGCTCTGAATTTACACATGTGAACCTTCATGACCACAAGGGGATTAATTTTCTCCCTATTGACGACCTCCGCATTAAAAGGTTGATATTTTTATCTCTGGATGTTATCGGGTGAACAACGCCAATGTACCTTGATGGAAGTATATTTGAGTGACTTTTTTGTAAAATCAATAGTATATACATCTGAATTAGACATTAGCAGGGTATTCGCGCAATGCAGCGACGGGTATTCGATGACTAATTTTGTGGCGAGCAAATGTTTTTTCATTTATACGTTTACATTAACTTTACAAACGAATGACAACTTTTAGTTAAAATAACTATAAGCATAGCAATGCAAAACCACCAATATAAACCAACAACAAAACCATCAACAAATTACCGTTTAAATTATTATTAGCCTATATGGTTAGCACTTTTATTTTTCAAATTTTAGCATTATGGGCCTGTTTGGCAGGAGCTTTTTTTAGAGCTGTAAGTTTTTTGTTACCAAAATAATCTCTTTCAGAATAAATAGCTCTGTT
The DNA here is from genome assembly GCA_026074375.1 of Tanacetum coccineum. Classification (NCBI taxonomy): domain Eukaryota; kingdom Viridiplantae; phylum Streptophyta; class Magnoliopsida; order Asterales; family Asteraceae; genus Tanacetum; species Tanacetum coccineum. The sequence continues at coordinate 22,563 of BQNB010013813.1, forward strand.
TGGATGCATCAACTTTAAGCTTTTATTTTAAACAAATAGCTCCTAAATGAAAAGCTGATTGATGAAGCTTTTAAAATTGTTAGGAGCTGTTAAGTCTGAAAATTACTGATATACCCTTCAACCATAATATAATCTATTTAAATATGTCCTTTTAAGTCATTTTACATCTTATAATTACGCTAATTTACCAAACACTTTTATTGAAAAAAATATACAGCTTATAGTTCATGTTAACAGCTTTATAGTTCATGTTAACAGCTTTACAGTTTACAGCTTACGGCTTACGGCTTACAGCTAGTTTTGTCAAACATACCCTAAATTGGTGGTTACAAGTTAGTGAGCTTTTATTATAAACAAGTCTATTAAAAGATATTATTATTAGAGAACGGTTATTATATGGTTGAAATGATCTGTTACATAGGAGATTTAAATTTCTAGATTTTACATTAATTATTTATTTGTTCTTTTATAGTAATGTTTTTGAATTTTTTAAAACTTTTTTTATAGAAAGTCTCAAATACTTTAGTATGTAGTATAGATAAAAAGCCAATGTACCTTGATGGAAGCATATTTAAGTGACTTTTTCCTATAGATCAACAGTAAATAGTCGAATTAGACAAAAAAAATATTAAGAGTTTACCTTGATGGAAACATATTTGAGTGACTTTTTCGTAAAAATCAACACTAAATACTCCAATTAGACATAAAAAAAATTAAGAGTTGATCTCTTCAGTGATTTCACAAGATATGTATTCACATACCTTTAAGCAATCTCTGAAAGGTTGATACTAATCTTAAAACGTATAAACCATATACGATGAGGTATATAAGGTCGGAGCATTTCAACTCTTTTACCGATATGGGATTTGAGTATTTGACTAGTTTTAAAAGTTGTATAGCTTATGTTATGGTTTGGTTACTGAAGATATCTTAACGGGGTTCAAGATGCATTGTCATGGGTGGCGATCGGTTTATTGAATTCCAAAGAGACCCGCATTCAAGGGTTCTGCTCCTATTAATCTTTCAGATCGTCTTCACCAAGCTCTTCGATGGGCCCTTCGGTTAGTTGAAATCTTGTTGAGTCGACATTGTCCAATTTGGTATGGTCAATTTGGTGCGGTTTGAAGCCACTGGAAAGGTTTTCATATATAAACTCGGTTGTTCATCCTTTGACTTCCGTCCCGTTGGTTGCATATTGTACACTTCCCGTTGTTTGTCTCCTAACTGGGAAGTTTATCGTTCCTAAGGTTAGAAAAACTCTAAATTTTATCAATTTATCATGTGTTTTTATGTCAAAAATAAATATGTGTATTGCTATATGCTAATGGGCTTTTTTACAATTTGCAGATAAGCAACTATGCTAGCATTCTCTTCATGCTCATGTTTTAGTCCATCGCCGTAACAAGTATTTTTGAAATTCAATGGGGAGGTGTCGGGATAGACGATTTATGGAGAAACGAGCAGTTTTGGGTTATCGGTAGTGTCTCCGCGCATCTTTTTGTTCTTTTCCAAGGTCTCCTAAAAGTGTTAGCCGGATTTAACACAAATTTCACGGTCACATCAAAAGGAGGAGACGATGGTGAATTTTACGAGCTTTATCTCTTCAAATGGACAACAATCTTGATCCCACCATTGACCCTTTTGATCATAAACGTAATCGGTGTCATAGTGGGAATATTGGATGCTATTAGTGTGCGATGGTATCAAAACAATAACTAAAATACCTCAATAGCTCAAATATTCAATACAAGAATGAAATAGTTGGCACATATTACCAATAGAATCTAATACAAAACTGATGCAAGATCAGATTATTATCAATAATCAGACGATTACAGGGAGAGAATATTGAAGATCAATATGATCTCAATTGAAGGATTACAGAGAATTATATGATCGTATTTAGGAGAGAAAGAGATAGATATATCAGAGTTATCAAACCCTAGGTGGGATGATAATTTTATATAGGGTCTGAAGTTTATACTTCAGGCCCTTGGAAATCAAGCAATCTTCTATAAATGCCCATTTAGGAATCAACATTTTTACACTTCAATCTTTATCTTCTTATCCAGAATAAACAAGATCTAGTTTGCTCATCTTTAGTCCCTCTACATATAAACCTGCAAAACAACAAATAAACTAGAAACCAAGGAATAAGAAAGACTTATTTATAAGATGTTTAGTAACAGATTATAAGCTTATTTTTGCTTATTTGAACATTCTCCCTTAATCTGATTACTAAACATGTCAAACATCCCCAATTTTTCACATAGAAACTTGTGTTGATATACAAGAAGATGTTTAGTAAGAATGCCTGCAATTTGGTTTGAAGAAATTTTTTTCTTGTGTTCAAAATCCCTTTTGCAATTTTTTTTCTCTGATAAATTGAACATCTATCTCAAAGTATTTTGACCTTTCATGAAACACTGTATTAATAGCCAATTGTAATGCAAATTTATTGTCACAAAATAAATCAACGGGAAGAGTGACTTCAGTTTTAAGATCAAACAACAACTTTTGAATCCAAATAATCTCACAAGCTGCAGATGACATGAATCTGTACTCAGCCTCTGTAGATGACTTAGACAAAGTGTTTTGTTTTTTACTTTTCCAAGATATCAAACAATTATTGAAAAACACACAATATCATGTGACAGATTTTCTGGTTTTTAAACATTTAGCCCAATCTGCATCACTATAACCTTTTAGATTGTTTTCACAATCTGAATGGCTATATCTAATACCTTTACCTGGAGCATTTTTGAGATATCTAAGAACATTTAATGCACAATTTAAATGAAACTTTAGGGAAGAGTGCATATACTGTGCAAGACAATGAACAGAGTAAGATATATCAGGTCTGGTATGAGTTAGATATATAAGTTTACAAAGTAATTTTTGATAACTTGTAATATTATCAAGAAGAGGATCATCACTAGTAGCAACATATGGTAAGACAGAATTAGGTTCCATAGGAGTAGAGACAGGTTTACAACCCTAGCAAACCATATTCTTTAAGCAACTCTAGACAATATTTTATTTGAGAAAGGCACAAATCATTACCAGTTTTGATCACTTCTATACCAAGAAAATATTTAAGACTTCCCAAGTCTTTGATATTAAACTTGGATTTCAGAAAAGATTTAAAGTTTTCAATTTCATTCATACAATTCCCAGTAACAACTATATCATCAACATAAACAAGTAGAGCAATAAACTTGTTGTTTTTAGACTTTGTAAATAGAGAATGATCATTAACAGATTGAACAAAGTCATTTTCTTTTAGAACAACAACAAGCTTTTCATTCTACTTTCTAGGAGCTTACTTAAGCCCATAAAGGGACTTAACAAGTTTGCAGACCTTGTTTTTGTTGTCTTTATTAGCAAAACCTTGAGGAATTGTCATATAGACATCCTCATCTAAATCTCCATAGAGAAAAGCATTATTCACATAAAGTTGAGATAATGGCCATTTGTTAGTAACATATAAGGCAATAAGACATCTAACAGTATATATTTTAACAACAGGAGAAAATGTTTCATCAAAGTCTATTCTTTCTCTTTGATTAAATCCTTTTGCAACTAATCTGGCTTCATATCTATCAATATCACCAATTGCTTTATATTTAATCTTAAAAATCTACTTGCTACAAATAGGTTTTCTGTTAGTAGGTAAATCAGTAATAATCCAAGTTTGATTCTTATTTAAAGCTTCAATTTCAGCATTAATAGCATCAATCCAGTTATTATCTAAGATGGGCATTTGTTAACAACGTAGGTCAAACTTTATTAAGGACCAGGTAGCAAAGCAGAAATTCCCATGATTCAAATTAGCATAATTAACAACTTTTTCAACACCATATTTAACTTTGCCTTCATTAACAAAATCATTCACACTAGTTGGCAACTTAGTTTGCCTAGAAGACCTTCTAACAGTGTGGGCTGGCAAATCTTCAACTTTAGAGTTGAACTCTGAGTTTTCACAGAAGTCATTGACAAAATCTGTTTCATTTGGAACATTGCCCTCAGGGTGTGTATTATTGTTTTCATCCATAGAAGTTGCTTTAGAGTCATCATCACCCTGAATTTCAGGACTCAACTCTGTGCCATCATCATTGGAAGACACTCTCCCTTCATCATTGGGTCTTTTAGGGTTTTCATTATCAAATAAATTTTTGTGATTTAAATCTTTTGTTACACCAGAATCAAAAACAGTTTGTTTCAAATTATTTTTCATTTTGAAAGGAAAATTTGTCTCATAAAATTTTACATCCTTGGAATAAAAAATTAATTTGTTTTCAAGACTTAAAAGTTTATAGCCTTTTTTGAATTAGAATAACCAATAAAGACACATTTTTCATATCTGCTACTAAACTTATCTTGATTATTAAGAATAGTAGCATAACACAAACAACTAAAAACCCTAAAGTAAGAGAGTGAAGTGTCATGCCCATACACAAAAGAATAAAGAGATTTGTCAAACAACACAGAAGAATGAATCATGTTAATAATATAAACAGCAGTTAAAATGCCTCTCAGGACCACAAGTTGTTATAAAATGGTTATTTCCTCCTGGAAACAATAAGGATCTGGAAACCATTCATAGTGCTATGTTTCCTTTCTGCAATTCATTTTGCTGAGGAGTTAATAAACATAGAGGTCTTGATGTAAAATCCCTTTTTCATTCAAAAAAATTGAAGTCTATTGTTAACAAATTCAGTCTCATTATCACTTCTAAAAACTTTAACATTAGTTTCAAACTGATTTGTTATCAAATGAACAATATTTGTAATGGAATCAAAGACATCATCTCTCCCTTTAAACATATAAACCCATACTGCTCTAGAAAAATTATCTACAATAGTCAAAAAATATCTAAAACCATCTCTGCTAATAACCTTATAAGGACCCCAAACATCTAAATGTACCAATTCACCAATTTTAGTAGATTTATGATCACATAAAGGAAAATGTTCTCTAGTTTGTTTAGCTTTATTACAAGTGTCACAAAGATGATCAAATGTAGAATGACTATCAAGATTTAGAGTAGTCTTAAGAACATTAAGAACTTGATTAGTAGGATGACCAAGTCTTTGATGCCACAAAGACTTAGAAACAAAACACTAAGCAATGCAGTTATTAGAAACAATCTTACAGGCATTATCAACATCAAACATGTAAAGACCATTGTATTGTTTACCAATCCCCACAATCCTGTTTGCCTTTACATCCAGAATATAACAATTACTTTCTGTTAAGATCATAAAAGTGTCGATTATGATACTTTAAGTGGTTTTATTTATTTTTAGTGTTTAGTCTTTATTTTTCATAGTAGAAAGTATTTTGTAATAAGGAGAAATATGCTAAAAGTAGAAAATAGCATATTATCCAAAGACTAGGGACTAAATAGCAAAATTAGAAAAATAAAGGAATGGAAGCTCAACTCCCTCTCCTATAAATAGCCACCTAATCATCATTAGGTGGTTAATGCTTGTAACAAACTCTTCTTTCCCTCCCTTTTCTTTTTTGTTATAAAATTTGGAAATTGTGAAAGACTTGCCTTCCTCTCTTAATTCTCTCTATTCTACAATGCTTAATATCGTGTAATTCAAGCTAAATCAAGACCTAACAAGTGGTATCATACGCCATTAGAGATTAAGAGTGTTTGATTTTGTGATCGAGAATGACGTGATTGACTTCGATGGATTTCGGTGGTTTCGAGTGTTGATTTGAGCATATTGAGCATTCTCGGCATCCTTAATCACATTTACACTCATTTTTGACATCAAAAATGGATAAGACGTGATCGTTTTGAGCTTATTTGAGTAATCTTGGTATCATATATTGCATTCTATTCAATTTCGACAAGATCATTGGCCGATAAGTAGGATTTTATTGTTGTTTACTCGTTTTCGGAAGTCCTATTGTTATTAGATCGAGTTGTAATAGATATACGTGTTTTTGGTTGTATCGAAAAACGTATTTTAGGTACTTATTATCATTCTTAGAACTTGTTTCCGAAATTGGTCTAGATACACAAGTTTTTTGGTTTCATCGAGAATTGTGTATTATGAACACATCTAAATTTTGGAATTAAGCATAATTGTTGTAATAGATACACAAGTTCTCGGTTTTATCGAGAATTGTGTTAGGAAAAGTCAAATTCGATATCGGTTAACATTTGTTTGTCACAATTTCGGTTTCATTGAAATTGTGATAATAAGACAAAAGGATAGTTTTTGACATTCTTAATACGGATTTGAGAATTGTAAAGTGATCATTTCTTTCAGTTTTATCAAAATTGTGGTCATTTTAGGATTCAAAGTGTCAAAATTACATTTTTGGTTTCATCGAAATTGTAACATTCATTTATTGAAACATCTTAAACGAATAAAATTTAGTCAAAATTGATATTATTACGGTTTTATCGTAATAGTTGTATCGAATGTTGATTAAAAAGGTTTTTCAGAACAAGTGTTTATTGAATTTGTCTGATTGTCCGAGTTTAGTATTGTCTGAGAAAGGTTCCGAGTTTTAGGATTAGTTCTATCCGAGAAAGGTTTCGAATTTAGTAACTGAGTTGTCCGAGATTCATCTTACAGAGTTTGGTACTGTCCGAGATTTCAATTACGAATTTGGAAATCGAATTTGGAAATTTAGTATTACTCGACAAGTATTGAAGTTTTTGGTTGATCACAAATAGAACTCTTTTTCGTCTACAAAGATCCAATCTTTGAATCACAAGATATGTCGACGTCTAATGAACATTAGCAATCTCTTGCTGATGCCGGTTCTGAGACTAGACCTTCGATGCTTGAAAGAGGTAGTTATATACAATGGCCAAGTTGTTTTAGAAGATACCTCAATCAAGAGAGAAAATAGAAAGTGTCTTAACAAGGCAATTGATGAAGGTCCATATGAGTTTAGAATTTTCACTCCTTCTGAAACAGAAGCTCCAAGGATGTAAAAAGAAGAGGACTTAAGAGGAGATGATTTGAAACACTATGAAGCTGAGATTGGAGCAATGAATTTGATTTTAATCTCCATCCTAAATTGCATATATAACTCTGTGGATGCTTGCACCACTGCAAAAGCCATGTGGCAAAGAGTTGAAAGTTTAATGCGAGGAACTGTGCAAAACAAAGTTGACAGGGAAACACGTTTCAATAATAAGTTTGACCAATTTGTTACTGAACCTGGAGAAACACTGGTGTCAGTCTACAATTGTTTTGCTCAGCTAATGAATGATCTGGAAAGAAATGGCATCATATTTCCAAAAGTCACTATTAACACAAAGTTCCTAAATTGTTTACAACCTGAATGGCTGAAGTATGTTACTCAAGTTCGTCTTGCAAAAAGATTGACAGAGGATTCTTATGATGATTTGTTTGATTACCTTCAACAATTTGAGAAACTGGTTAATGCATCAAGAGCAAAGAAGTTAGAAAAATCACATGATCCTCTTGCATTGGTGGCACATACGGGTTCCTCTTCCAGAACTTCATCACAGTACTATGTTACACATCCCTCTTCCGTGGTTGATTACGACGATGATTATCAAAGGGATACAGTTCAAAACAACTCTGATGATCCACTCACTTCTGCAATGATTTTACTTGCTCGTGCCATTACTCGAAACTTCTCTAATCCAACAAATAACCGTCTTCGCACTTCCTTCAACACCATAAATCAAGCCATTGTTCAAGGTGACAGAGTAAACATTCAAAGCAAGAATTTTGGTAATGATGGCAGAAATACAAGATGTGCATATGTTCAAGAGGAAGTCATTGAGAATACCAATGTTTAGAATGATGCTGGAAACATACAGAGAACTCTACGAACTGCGTCTTCAGGAACGGTTGCAAATGTTCAATGCTACAACTGCAGCGAGAAAGGTCTTTATGCTCGTAATTATCCAAAGCCAAGAGTGAGGGATTCAAAGTAGTTCATAGAACAGATGCTGCTAGCAAAGCAGGATGAAGCATGAGTCATTCTAACTGATGAACAAAATAATTTTCTCTTTACTGATGCTTCTTGAATGGAAGAGATCAAGGAATTGAGTGTAAATATATGCTTGATGGTCAGAATTCAACCAGCTAACATTGATTCTGAGGTTGGGCCAAGCTATAATTCTGCATTTCTCAGTGAGGTACAAACTCCATCCACCATTTATGTGAATCCATTATTTGCTAGTGATAAACAAAAGCAACAGTGTCTGAATTAACCTAAAATTATTAACAATACAATTGGTGATGATCAAATTGATACCAATATTATATTTGATGCACCAACTGATGATGTTAATAGTGGCAGTGTTGAGTAAGATACCAATGTTCAACAATCATATGAATTAGAGAAATTAGCTAGAAATGCGTATAGAGAAGCTGAGAAACAACAAATAATTGCTAAAAAAGTTCAACAATAAAACATAGTGTTGACCAAACAGCTTAAGTCGTATAAGGAAAAGGTTCGAGTTTTTGAAATGACTAAAGGAAATAACACCAACTATTTTAACAAATACATTGAGGCTGATCGAAAAGCAAAACGTTTTGAACAAGAGTCACAATCTCAATTTATTCATGATCGAGACATCATTCGAGATTTAGAACAACAACGTGATAAATTAGATTTGAATGTTGTTGAATTAAAAAGGAAAACTGTGGAACTTCAAAAGACTCAATCAATTTTAAGACGAAAAATGAGTGAAAATGAAGATAAATACCATGACACAGTTCTAGATCTCGAAGTGAAGGTCAAAAAGAATGAGGACACGGTGTTAAAAATTGGTAATTCTTTACAAGGAATGTTTATGCTTGGACCAAAACCTATGTCATTTTATGATTCAAAATTGAAACATGGTTTGGGGTACGCAAATCCTTATACTCTCAAGAAAGCAATTTCTCAAAATCCAAAATTGTATAATGCTTCTTGCTTGGATGATTCAAAAATTCATATGAATGTTAGAGATACAGAGGACATTCTTGAGGATGCTACCAAGAGTCAAATAAAAATGAAAAACAAGATGAAAGATCTAATTGCTATTCAGAAAACACAAAATGTTTGTACAATTGACTACAACAAGTTAAATGCTCTTTATGATGATTTTGTTCCACAAAAGAAACTTTCTGATGAACAAAAATATTTTCCATCGTCTTTTATATCTTCTGAAGTTCATTCAAATGAAAGTTCACCGTATTCTTCTTTTGAGACAAAACCCACTAAAAAATCAATGCCTAGGGCAAATCTAATATTAGTGAACTGAATCAAATGGAGAATGATTTTCAAAAAAGTGCTTGAGTTATTACAAACGGGTTCTAAACGGGAAAGCATTTTCTATACCTCTCAAGAAGAAATATGGTTCAATGAATTTTGTCAAAAGCAACTTAAACCAATTCTTCAAGAGATGCAGTTAAAGTTGGAAATTTTAAAAAAATGTTTTTTAAGAGATATAAAAGAAATGAAAGACGTTTTTGACTCAACAGAAAGTGATCTCAGTGAGACATGGAAACAAAATGAACATTTGAAAGATCAACTCTTGGAAGCAACACTCAAGCATGAAATCGAAGGTTGTGTGCTGTTGAGTCATGAATGTGTAGATAACAATATGAAAGATGAGATTAAGAAAGTTTAAAGGGACTCCATTGAAATCCAAGAGGGCATGCAAAAACGAATAAACATTCTTGAAAACTTGATGTATAGTTTTAATACGTATAATAATATAAAGTATAGAAAATTCCAAAACTACCCTTGAGGACAAAGGTAGTAGGAAAAATCTTACAAAAATACTACACGTTTAACCGGTAAGTGATTACCGGGTCGTTTTCCCAAAGACTTATGAAATTGAGACCTCGTTTGTTATTTGGACAATGACTTGAATTGGTTCGAAGATGATTTGTTTTCTAAAATCCTAATAGTGAGCAAATAAAGGGACAATTAAACCTAAATACGAAAAAACGATAACGGGAAATAAAGTAAACACGACAAATAAGCTAGAACACTAAAATTAAACCCTAAATACTTTTCTAAACTTTTTCTAATCCTAAATGACTATTTAAAAGTAAAAAGCTAAGGAAATTCTAAACCGAGAGTAATTTGAGCTAAAAACGAAGAAAACGAGAACGGGGATCGAATCCCGTTCTTTAAAAATTGAACTTTCAAAATATTAACCCTACGGAAGTAAATTTCAACCTAAGCCTAGAATATGATAAAAGAAAATTTTATAAAAAAGAAAATTATTTTTTTGATTATTTTTCTATTTTTTATGATTTTTTAAAGTTTATAACAAAATTAATTCACGAAAAATATAAAACTTTAAGCTAAAAATCCTAAAAAATTTCTTAAAATAGCTTATGATAAGCAGGTTGTAAGAAAAATAAGAAATCCTAAAATGCTAAATTAATAAGCCGGGAAAAATCAAATAAGCATTCGAAATGCTTATTATACTAAAAACTCAAAAAAAGGGTTAAAAGGATTATATTTGCAAAGTTGGACGTAAAAGTCCCAAGGGCACGTTGGTGAGGGGTGTGTGTGTTGAGGCTTATAAAGGGTAGAGGCTAAGTTGAGGTCAGGGGTTCGAGTCTTGCTCACCCCCGACTTCCTTGGTTTCCCCTTTTAATGTTTTTAGCAAAAACCTAAAAAGCAAAGTTGTAAAACTAATGAAAACTAACGATTTTTATAAAAACAGCTACTTTTGAAACTTAAGAAATAAGCTGAAAAAGGCTAAAAATTAAGACAGAAACACTTAACACATTTTGTTTACTTTTTATCAAAACCAAATAAGCTAGAAACTATAATAAGTAAAGGCTAGAGCCAAATAAGCTATTTCTGACCTTAAACTATACTAATAAGCTAGTCTATACTAGAAATAAGCAAAAAAGAAAAGGCAATAAGCTAAAAAACCTCAATTAAGCATTATATGAAAAACTAACAACCAAACAATCCCTTAAGGTGGCTTTGAGCTTATTTTTAGATAAGCTAAAGGATCCTTATGGACTTTTAGCTTACACTATCTTAAACCCTGGCGACTACTTAAATCAGCATTTTAAAATCATTTTGAAACTCAACTTCTTAATGAAAAAGCTTTTTGAAAACAGCCCCAATTCACCTTAGTACATACTAAATGAACCGGCTATTGAGTTTTTGAAAAGACAAAGTGCTGTTTTAAAAGCTAAAAAAAACAGGATGGTACGAAGCAATTTGTACAAACTAAGCTTAAACAGATCTAACCAATACCTACAAAATACTGAGTAGGAAAAATTTCAAAAGCTAACACTAATTATTACTAGCTGATTCTTAAAGCATGAAAATGACTAGAAGTTAATCTAATTATCTGATGCAGATGACACCTTAAATGATAAAATCTTTAAATAAACTAAAAATGCTTTAGTAACTAGTTTTCTAAAACTTTAATCAACCAAAACAAGAGCTAGTTTATGGGGGGGAAAATAAATATTTCAGCAATTTGGTTTAAAACTAGGCTTGAGCTTAATATGCACAAAGAACTGAATTAATGTTGACAGATCTAAACTACAACTTACTAACTAAATTTGAAAACAGATTTAAACCTACAAGACACTAAAATCTTAATCTTATAATCCTAATTATGAAGTTTAAAATGAATTCAAGAGACCAAATGGACTCAAGCAGTACTAACTTGAGTTAGTACTGCTTGACCCAAACACTCCCTTAAAATCTTCAAACTCATAATCAGCTTATAAAAGTGAGAATTAAGGCTCAACTTAGTATTACCAGATAGTAACTAGCTTAATAAAAACCTAATGAACATTTTTCAGTTAACAAATAAGCCAGAATAATAAGCTAATGAGTTATGCTACCATTATATTTTTTTTGTAAACTGTTTTATAACTAGAATATGAAAACTAAGATTAATACTAAAAACTTAACAAAATAAGCATCAAATAAAAATAACAAACAAAATTAAGCTATTCTAAATAATAAAAAGCAGACAATAAGCAGATATTTAAGCCTACTATGCAAATATTTTATCGGACTAGAAGTGAATACAGCAAGAGTTATAAAGAAATTTAAAGGAAAGTGTATGTACCTTAATCCCTTGCACTAAACCGAGATAAAAATTTAACCTATTAAGCTCTACCTACCTAGCTTATTTTAATAAGCATTCTAAAAAAAACCATAAGCTCTTCCAAATTTAGCTTATCATCCAAAAGCTCGTTTCATTTTTCCAACTAAATAACTAATCAAATTAGCTCAAATAAGCTTTGTGGATGCTTATTTGAGCTTAGAGAGTATAGGTGAACATAAAACAGCTTATTCAGAGCTTATTGAAGCTTATTATTAAATTTAGCTAAATTCTCATAAACGTAAACACAGGTTTAAAGTAAAATGCGATTTTATTAATAAAATAAGAAGATTACATGACTTTTAAATGAAAATTACATTAAGATAAGGCAAATAAGCTGAAAATAAGCTATTCTACTACTACTTCCTCTCTTCTAGATGCCCTTAAAAGTGTGAGTGAAAGCTTTCCTTTTATAGCCTTGTCGAAGAACATTCTAGATTCCAGGACGCTCCTCCTCCTTGATCTCATCCATTAATTCATCAAACCGTCTTCTTACCACTTGATCTTAGCGGCTAGACCTTCCACTTATTTGTAGCCAATCAAATGTCCGGGATCGCCAAACGCTGGCTCCTCTATGGTGTCAGATGGATGTCAGAGTTCCGGAAACAAGGGTAATTACCATTTAAGTGGGGTGAATTTGGTGCAGGGTAATGTTTGAGACGGAAGGTGAATAGTAAAAGGTATTGGCGCCTTTTTCTTTATTTTAACTTCGTTTGACCACGTTATGAAGGTGTTGACTTGGGCTACGGTTTATATTTAAGGGAAATGGGCCATTGTTTGATTGGGCCGGTTAGGGGTTTAAGGGTATTAGTTATTAAGGAACTTTAAAGACTGTTAGTCCTTTAATGGTTAATGACTAACGGTGTTATTGTTTTAGGACTTTTAGTGAAAATAAATTTAACAATAAGGCTCTTTTGGGTATTTTGAGGGTTTTGGCATTTTGTGGTTTGACCAAGGGTTGACCAAGGTTGACTTTGTTGATTTTTTGCTAGAAAACTTCGGTCTGTGCACTCTATTGTTCCCCGTGTTCTGGTTTGTAGGATTGCCATTTCTTGTGATTTTTGCATTATCGTACATAACGTACACATCACACATGACATTAACAAACATATACAGCATAATTTACACAATTTGTTCATTTTAAGGCCATTTTTGGTATAAAAAGGATATGTGATTTCTCACATATTAGTGGTCAGATATTGTTCATATGGGATAACATTACTATTACCCATATCAACATTATTTGAGTCAATAACAGTTGACTGTTGTACTTCGCTATGAATCTCATGCTTGACCTGATCATTATCACTAGCAACATTAGCATTTTCCAGATCAGGTACCTCAGATAATATTGATGCATCGGATGAGCTAGCTTGTAGATTTGTTGGCCCAACTGATGACAGATTGGCCATGAAGATAGACTGAGCAGTAGGTTCATCATCAACATCTGAGTCAAAAGCATCACACTCATCTGCCTGGAAAATGTTATCTTCATTCCGAGCCAAATCCCTGACAGGTTGGTTATCCACATCAGCATCAAAAGTGTTGGGTTGTTCTCCAACCAGAAAGAGTAACTCTTCTTCATCCAGCACTGCTCCATTCTCTTGGGCTTGCATCAGCAGCATCTTGTCCTTAAAGTAATCAGAATTCTGTGGACGCTTTGGCTGAGTGCAGTTCCGTGCAATATGCCCTATCCCATTACAGTTATAACACTTGATAGGCTTTCCCTGACCTGCATTAGCATTCCCAGCTCTATTCTGTGTACCTCCAAAACCTGCTGCACCATTTCCCCGAGCAAAGTACCTCTGATTCTGATTTTGTTGTCCTTGAACATTCTGAACCACGATCTGACCTTCCTGAATAGTTGCTTGATTTCGGGTGTTAGATGAGGTTCGAAGTTGGTTGTTTGTCTGTGGGAGGGTTGCTCTGAATGATTAGGTGAGTAGTGCAAATTGTTTGGTGAGGGTGTCAAGGATTTCATCAGTTTGGGTGTATCCAGTGTCAAGTGATGATGGTTCAGCAAATTGTGGATATGTCATTGATTGGACATTTTGAGACTGAGAAGGTGTTGTGGATGATTGATATTGAAGAGACTGACTCTGTGATGGTTGGGAGTAGGGTTGCACACTTGAGACAAAGGCAAGCGGATCATTAGTGGGTGGAGTGATTCTTTCAATTATCAGTCGATCTTGTGCAGCATGCTTCTCATGTTGTTTCAAGTATGCATACAGCTGTTCATGATTTGTCTCTTTCAGACCTTTGTTCAGTTTAACTGCTATGACAAATCTATCCCATTCAGGTGACATGTTGTTGACAAACTTGGAGTTTAGTTGAATGTTAGGCATAGTCATCCTGATATTCCTCATGTCATTAACAAGCTTGTGGAACCGGACATAGTACTCATTGATATTTTCACCAGGAAACATCTTGAAGCGTTTAAATTCATCATACAACTAAGATTCTCTGTCTTCTTTGGTGAGTTCAGATCCAGCAAGAAGCATTTTGGCATTGTCCCATATTGCTTTTGCTTCAATGTTGTGATTGATGAGCTTGTAGATGTCTTTGGGTAATCCTTGAAGCACAATGATGGTTGCGACTGTGAACGCGTCTCAGCATCAAAAAATGGTGTCTTTTCATTGTCATTTAAGATCATCATTAATTCATGCCCTTTCTGGTCTAAGAAGAACACCCCCTTCAGGTGTGGTACCTAGTGTGTCCCTGGTGACTCCAAGCTGAAATGGACCTTGATCAATCGACTGAAGAATGTAAACTCCATTTCCCTTTCCTCTACAATACAACCAGATTCTTTATGACCATGATTCGTAATCAGTCCTATCAAGCATAGGAAGACGGGTATCAGAACCGGCCGCTTGAATATCATCAGAATTACTAGTCATGATTGATTGTTTGTGTTATGATAAACTTTGGATCGGTACAATGATTAGTGATTGTATATTAAAAGTGATGATTGTTTGTTGATAAAAGTGATATGTTGTTTGTTTGTGATTTGGTTTGGTCTCATTAAGTTTGCGTAATGCAATACCCAAAGTCCAGTCAGGAAATTAGAAAGTTCTCAGTCAAGTATTTAGATAAATCTCATGTTGAGGATTTAGACAAAACTCAAGAGGAGTCCTAGACAAAACAAAGGTCAAGAAAGGCAAAGACAAAACGCTAATGAATCATTTTTTTTGCCAGAGATTCTTTTCCACCAAAACGCAATCAGGGTTTTCAATTGGAACAAAACGCAAGGAGACATAAAACGCATGAAAGTAGGAGACACAAACGCAGAGTGATGTGTACTGGCCAAAAACACAATCAACTCTGAGATCTCAAAATCGCAATCAAGACATTAAATTGGGCAGAGTTTCTCACTAGTCGAAACGCAATAAGGTGTCTTCAACTTGAGACATAAACGACATTACAAAAATGCAACTTAAGAAATAACAAACGCAGTACACATATGCAATCTGACAAAATGCAACTGCTTTGTACCACACTGAGGGACAAAAACCACAATGTACTATTCTTCTGACCAAAACTGCAGAGACAAAATGCAACGTAAGAAACGTTCTTACAGGGAGACTAAAACGCAGTTTCCAGAAAAGCTTCAAATTACAAAAATCACCTTTTGAACGTTTTTGAGCATGGATTTTTCTTGCCAACTTGGTGACAAGAAGGTTAAAAACTTTTTTATTTTTTTTTTTTTAAACCCATAAATAACACTAACTTTAAAACCTACCAATGTGTGAATCAATAAAGCCAATGAGGGGAAAATACCTAAACCTTCAAAACCCAAATTTTTGATCAAATCTTCCAAGAGAAACGCACATACAATCTATGTAATCATCCCATGGGCTTTGATACCAATTGTAGTATATTGGATATCATAACACAATCAAGAGATGATGGGTTGGCCAATTTCTAGAGAGAGAAAGTAAGGATTCTAGTGAGAGAAAATCTGTTTGTTCATATTCGGAAAGTAATTAATTATTTCAAAGCAAGCTAGAAATAATATGGGCAACTATCAAGGAAATAAATCTTGTAGCTCCCACTGAATTTGACACCATTACAAGAATGTCATTTCAGTAATAAAAATGCAAAACTCCCACTGGATTTGTCAACATTGTAAGTGTTACATCACTAGTAGAAATCAAATAGCAATTTATTTACTTTCCTATTCTCTTAGAATGCCTACAAGTAGCAATGTACTTAAGTATTATTCAGAGAATATGAAATTCTACTTGTTTAGATGAGGGACTAGCCATTCATGCTCTTATTTAACTTGAATATTAAGCATGCAATTCCTCCTATATCGTCTGCATAGCCACAAGGGTATTTAGCACCTTAAGGAATAAAATAAGTCTAAGAAAAATACCCAGCGGATATGCTAGTAATTTCTTTGCTTATTGCGGTTTAAACTCATACATCATGACAAGTGCAAGATGTCATATATTTTGGTAGCTATAGACAAAATGTTCTCTAGTTACTCAAAATATTTTATCTTTCAATTATTTCAAAGCCGAAAAAAGGGTAATGAAAGACAATGAATGAGTTTAATTGTAATTGAAAATTTTCAATTATAATCATATCTTATTCTTATCAACCAATGAGTATAGATAGAAGTAAGTCTTACCTTTTCCTACTAGGAAAAGAGACTATGTTTGTCTTATAAAGAAAAACAAACTTTCGTTTACGAATTATGTTGCAAAACACAATTAATCAGAACATAGAAAGTTCAATTTAGTATTTTCGATAATTAAATTCTTAATAGAATTAACTACCCAATTAATTTACTAATTAAGACTAAGATCCAACTTGACCTCCCACTTATTACCAAAGGTCTGACCAGGGCGTAAACAAGTGGGGCAAGAGGTAAGCGTCGAGCGTTAATTGCATTTTAATGCAACTCTTAGATTTATGATACTTGTCAAAACATTAGTAATCAAGTAATAATGTTAAGAGCATGTTTAGTATCATCTTATGCCTCGGGTCCAAGGTCTGACCAAGCCTACTCGAATTAAGTCGACCAAGCAAGAACTTGCAAAAATCGTCAGAGGTCTGACCAGAGCACGAAATTCGCCATGGGTTGGTAGGGCTCTAAGGTCTGACCTAAGCAGTCAAACCAATTGCACGTGTTCTACGGTTGGCTGGCATAGACTTAAAATTTTTCTAAGGGGTATTGCACATAAATGTGTTAAAAGCGTGTACAAAGAAGCATGCAAACCAACTTTGTATCACTAATTTTAAAAACCTTTAGTAATGACACTGTAGTGACATGCCATGGTTCACGGTAACTCCAATCGAACGCACAAAGAAGCGGAGAAACAGGTCAGCGCGAAGCATATTAAAAACCTTATTTCTTTAGGGAATTACGTAAAAACAACCCGCCTTAAACTTCTCTTAAAGTTTGTTCTAGTGGATGAGCCATACTTCCCATGAGTCCATAGCGTCCAGTTTTTAAATCAAGAAAAACTAGTTTCATTAGTTTAACGTCTTATTAATTTTTCACAAAAACAGTTTTCCACGAAACAAATGGTTGGTCACTATGAGCATGCATTAGGCGTGTAAAAATTAATAGACTACATAAACATCATCTTTTTAGACATATGGCATATTTAATTAGGCGCGTAAACAATTAGACATTAAATAATCATGCATATTGAGATTCATAATACAAAAGATGACATTAAGCATACAAGTAAACATGTAAAATCCGAGTTCTCTTGCGAGTATTCCCCAAATGGAGAACCATAAGACCCTCACTAGGTTTTCTGCTTAAGTACCTAGATCGCCCCATTCACCACATTTGTGATTGAGTGGGTCTTATAGCCGGAATAGACAATAATCAAAAAGGAAGCATACAAGCTTAATTAACAATTTTAATTTTCCTTTTTAACCTATATTAACTTTTAATAGATTTTCAAGATCAAGATCTACATATTTTATTCAGTTATGGCAAGGAATTGCATATCATTGTCATATTTTACTAGTAAAACATGAATAAAATATAAAACGCAGCAGATCATAGCTTATGTTTTAATAATAGGCATGTAGACTAGGCGTATAATTAAAACAAAATGTGTAACCCATAAAGCTAAAACGAGTTGGCTCGTGATGCCACTGTTGGGATTTAACATCTAGGTAACCAAGTAACTACGAGTACGCAGCGGATTGGATCTAGTAATAGCATATGGTTAACACATACATGAAAAGTAAATAGAAAGCGTACCTCTCAGCAATTCGATCTTGAAAATAAATAAGTGATTAAAACAATCACCTCTACGGTTGCTCACACAATCACGTCAACCGAACACGTTAAGTTGTCTAGACTTAAACTTCACGAACAAACAACACTTGTATCTTTTGGATCAAAACCCTAATCAAACAAACACTTGTGATCTTGAACCAAAATCAATCAAACCGAATTAGGGTTTATGAGAAAACCCTAATTAACCGAAAATCCTTAAACCGAATTAAAGAACCCGAAAATCCAAATTGGGGTTCAACCGAATTCAGTTGAGGTGTAGAACCCGAAACCCTAACACAATCCCTAGAGAGGGCAGGCGATTTCGGTGAGGGAGGGAGGAGGAAAGGTTTTTGGAATGAGCAAATTATGAAGTAGGTTATGGGTGTTTATATAGGCACCCAAACCCTAATACTAGAAACTTCATGGGGCCTCCTAAATGCTAATTAAAACATTACCCATCTAGAACCTCCATAGGCCCTACCACTTGGTTTCCCCCTTGGGGAGTCGGGTTTAGTTCCAATTTAGTCCCTCGGTTTATATTTGTGAAGTATTAAACGCATTCTCCGTGTATTAACGTGTGTGCCCCCAATAGGCTCACATATTCGTAACGTACAAGTGCTATCCGACTACCATAATCCAACAATTGCAACAATTATTACAATTGTTTTTGTTGTTTCCTGAATCCATGATTTTTATTTCTGTCAATGCTACTTTACTATATGTAGTATGATCATAAAAATGAATTGCACACACGTACCACCATCACACGGTGATGGAGATGATATTGGAACAAACACTTACCGTTGTCAGTTGCGTATTTAATGTAACATTTTCCTAGGTACATATTACCCCAAGTCGAGGCCTCACATTCAGATCTCAACCTCCCGCTCGCCTCTAAAAGACAATCTTGACAATCACTTGAACTCAAATCTTGTACACACTGTGCCACACCTCGTATGCTACCAAAATCTCCCTTACGAAAGTATTGGTTGTTCTCAGAAACAGATTTTGACAAAAAAAAACAAATTTTATCTATGCCTGCTCATACATATGAATTTAGAAACCACCGGATGGCAACCACATTCTTGGAAGCCGCCATCTTGTCCTTAACACAAAAATGATGTATTGCTTATTTCACAAATCACTTATATTTGAATGGTTTCCAACAGTAGAAATGGAACAAGTTGTCTTGAGTTGACTTAGAGAGTCAGCCACACAGTCTTTGCATTCGGCTGAGTTCAGGTCGCCTCGACATTGGAACAGGCCATAAACATCATCGCACTGTAAGTTTCCTGGAGGGGAAATTTCAAATTTATTGAAATTACATAAAGAGGCTGAGTCGGCTAAGGACGAGAATAGTGAGTTTACATTTGAATCGTAGGGAGTCATCGAGGCAAAAGAAATTGGTGAACAATCAATATAGATGTTAGAGTTTGCGGTAGAAACTGTTATGAGGGATACTATGAGAGAAAATACAGGGAAAAAGAGGGAAATAGGTTGTGGTAGCATAACCCCTAGTGATTTTTTTTAATATGTGTGAGTGAGACTCATTCATACACATTCATATATATCATACGAGAAAAGTTTAACATAGACCAATAATTTAATAAAGATCCAATGAACCAATTATATCCCTCCATTTTTCATCAAATTAAATAAAATTCATTTTTCACCTTTTAAAAAAAAATTAAATATCTCACAAACCGTTAATCGTTACGCAAAACGAAACATACCATCGCGACGAGAATTAAATCATCTCTCGCACTTTGATATGTGATGTCAAAGGTTTTGTAAGGAAATTGTCCAACCTTGTATGTATAGTAAATGTGAAGGTGCTATTCTGGATTTTTAATTATACTATACATGCATGGTAGAAATTTGAGCGAGGTAAAAGTGGAATTACAAAGGGAGTAAAATTCCAAATAACCTCTAGTTCGTACACCATTACAAGTTACAACAAATACTACACAAACCGCTTTTACCTACAGATTTTTCTTACCGAAAAAATATGTGAGTACCAAACTGAACAGATCTTTGCAGCCTGCTAAGGGTGATAGCCAACTTGTATAAATACAGATTGACTATAGAGAAACACTGACTATGAATACTTATTGTATATGCGGAATCTACATAATAGTATTAAGAAGAATAATGAATACTAAACTTTGATTTCTATTAATCTGCTAATATGATTACAGATTACTAACTATGATTGTATGAGATGAGATCTGTGTGTTATCAATGTGTGTCATCTCTCTAATGCCGTAGGGTTCCTTTTTAGACAGGATATACACCTAACAGGCTTACAAAAAGCGTAAAATAATAACTATCTTTGTTCTATAATTTCTCATACATATCTCTTAAACCGTACTAACTATTTTATACTAACTGAGTACTAACATATCTGAACACGTACTTACATTTCGTACTGTCAGTACTAACTATAAATGCGTACTAAGTATATAACTAAACGGTACTAAGTGAAGAATGTTTATTTCCCCAACTATCTCCATTAACATGATTGTTGAACTTGTTTAACTTCATGTTTCTTCAGTTTATTCTTCTTAAGTTCTTGGAGGATGTATCCAAACACTTTATCCAATCTTGATCTCTAATTATCTTCAGCTATCCATCGTTATCAACAACATGTCTTTTCAGCAACACAGCAAGATCTTTTCAACAACAATCCAATTAAGTTGGCTTTGTAGTTTTTGGCATATATACAGCTATAAAAGAAATTCTGATTTTCTTTACTAGTAGCCGTTTGCTCTGGGATAGTCAACTTTTTATTTCAAAAATATGGTGAGTTAATTACCATACAGTTTTTGGTAAACTGTCAACCATCAACGGAATTGATTTGTCTTTACCAAATACCGTTTGCTTTTGGACTAGCCAATGCTTCATTGACTCATCCACATGGTGCCTTGTTATTCCATATAGTTTTTAGCAAAACTATCAGCTATCAACGAAATTTGGAGTAGTAGTACCAGAACTGTTTGATCTTGGACTAGCCAACTCTTAACCATGAAGCAAGGTGAGTTAAAAACCCTACAATTTTTGGTAAATTGTTAACCATAAACGGATTTGAGAAGTCTTTACCATAAGCCATTTACTTATGGACTAGCCAGTTCTTATGCATGTTAAGCATGGTGAACTGATGACCATTTGCTGTGTGGTGGTTAGCCAACACTCAAACCCTTCTCAATTCCATTTCTTCTTTACTTTTCATTCAACTGTTGTTTAATGAATCTTATCAAATCTAATGCAACAGTACTTTCTATCTCAACTTCTAATCCAAAATCAAGCATCCTTTGCATTAAATCCTTTGAGAGAGGATACCTTCTTTCAACCAACATATGAATGACTGTCCCATCTTCAAGCTCTAATATGTGAACTCTACAAGCTTCATATAATCTCCATGTGACAATCTCCTAATTTTGTTGATTATTCCAGAAGTTACTTTGATTATTTTCTTTTTGGGATTCATTTTTATCTTTAAATCTCCCAAGAATCAACTCAATTCCGTTCCATTTGATTTGGAGTATTGTTCATCACTAATTCATACAAGTGAAATAAATCTTGCCTATCAAAGATATGAGTACTTCAACAGAATGTTGAATGCCTGAAGTTCCATTGGCTCTGTAAAATACAAGATAGTCGCCATCTGGTGATGGATTACCTTGTTCTAACCTGCTAATGACAGATTATTCTTTTTTCATTATTTCATATCTAATGGTACCTTCAAATGTATCAAGCGCATTTAGGCTCTTTTCTGTGTTCTCATCACTATCAACATTGGTTGTGTAATTTTCTTTTTCTAGCAAACATCTCTATATGACCACTTTTCTCCTTCCTTTATACTCGACTCTGTCACATCTACCTTAGCAGGTACCTTTGTTGTGTCTTCTTTCTTTGGAGTTTCTTTAGCAACCCTCTTCTTTAATCTCTTTGTTTCAATATCTTTGGCTCCTTCATTATCTCTTAATACTTTATTGCTCCTCAGTGGATCAACCAGCAGTGAAACTTTCATAATCCTTTTATACTTTCTCATATAAAGCTTGTATTTCTTCAAAAGTTTTGTTCTTCAGGTCTGAGTGTTTCTTGTTTCCAACATGGTTTCATATAAGCATTATTGATTTCCTAAGTGAGTTGTGCTCTTTGTTCATCGTTACAGTTTTTAGGTTCAGCATAAGACTCTTTACATTCTTTTGAACAAGAAATTACCTCTGTGTCTGAGCCTGAACTGTTGCAAGCCATCAAAGCATAATCTTCTTCTTCTTCTGAGTGACTGGTCCAATCAACACCTTCTCCATCAATGGTCACCAAAGCTTTAGTGTCCTCCTGCTTACCAGATCTTCTCTATCCTTATTTCTAGAGTTCCAAGCATCTCTCCTCCTACTATCTTGATTTCCCTTGATTCTGCATTCTCTAGCAAAATGCCCTGTCTTGTGACAATTGTAGCACTTGACTTTAGTTTTGTCAAACCCAACTGGTTCCTTGGCATCAAATTGAAGCTTTTTACCTGTCTTTTTGTAGAATTTTTTCATTCTCATGGAAATCATATCTACCTGCCATTTCAAGTCTATTTCTTCTAAATCAAACTCATCAAGCTGTTCCAAATCCTCATGATCCAATTGAGGGCAACTGAATTGATTTTCAAGTAAGGAGTATGATGAAGTTTGTTCATAATGTGAGTTATGACCAGAAGGATTTGACACACCATAAGCGGTACTAACATCATTATACTGCTAGTGTTTCTTAGAGACAAAAATGCTCATTTGGTGTGAGGATGCTTCAGTAGAGCCTTACATCATTCTCAAAGACTCTTAGTTTGTTATCGGGTGTTGGTTTATAAGCAGGAAATGGGCCATGGATTGTTTTATAAAAAAGATAACGAGTGTTATCTCTTATAGTGTTAAGAGGTAACACCATTAGGGCTTAGGGATTTTTTATGAATTTGGTTAACTTTGAGGGACTGATTTGGTATTTTTGGGTTTTGTCTTTTTGTGGTTGACCACTATTTACCATGAGTTAACTTTTGTTGACCTTTGATAGCATTCTCCTGACTCTTGTATTTTCTTTCCTTTCCCGTGTCCGTGTTTGTCCGGTTTTGACCGTTTTCTTGAGATCTTTTGCAATATCCGTACCTACACAATCACAAAGACAAAACAAGCAATATTCAAGCATTTAAAGCACATATTTGTCTTTTTATGGGTCATTTTTGATATAAAACGGATATGTGTTTTCACACATATCATCCTAGCTTTTCTTTCTCTTTCTCTGGCTAAGATCTCTTCTGTAGTCCTTGGAGGCAGAACCTTGATTTGACCTTGTGTATCTGTGGTGATTGATACAGGTCCATTTCCATTTTGTATAACTTCTCAGATAGGATAGTCTGTATGGGATAAATAATGTTCCATTTTCATGGCCCATATATCATATTCTCCCTTCTTGAGAATAGGAAGTTTGATGGTTGAAACAGTGTGAGGAGTTTGTTGTGTTGGTGTTTGTGATGATGGTGGTGGTGGTGGTGGTGGAATTTCATCTTGTGAACCAGACATGATTAGTTTTGTAAGGTAGAGATTTATAACTGGTTTTTGTTCTTCTTACTCAGAGTTTCTCACAGGCTCTGATACCACTTGTGAGTCCCAAACTGAACAGATCTTTGCAGCCTACTAAGGGTGATAGCCAACTTGTATAAATACAGATTGACTATAGAGAAAACACTGACTATGAATACTTATTGTATATGCGGAATCTACACAATAGTATTAAGAAGAACAATGAAAAACTAAACTTTGATTTCTATTAATCTGTTAAAGTGATTACAGATTACTAACTATGAGATATGATTGTATGAGATGAGATATATATATTGAACTGATTGTTATCTCTCTAATGCCGTAGGGTTCCTTTTATAGACCAAGGATAAACCCTAACAGGCTTACAAAACGCACAAAAGATAATACATATCTTCTCCTATAATATCTCATGCATATCTCTTAAACGGTACTAACTATTTTATACTAACGGTACTAACTATCTGAGCAGTACTTAACACTTTGTACTGTCAGTACTAACTATAACTATCGGTACTAAGTATATACCTAATAGTACTAAGTCAGGAATGTATAATTCCCAACAAAGAGTAATTGTTTTAGCCAAGGTAAACTAACCGAGTTAACGAATGATAACAAGAACTGAACGATTACAAAAGTATAAGAAATTACACGTTGTCTTCTATGGATTGGAATGCGTTGCAAGACCTCTTCTGCTCTTTTTCTCCTCTAAAAATTGACTTTTGTGGTTTAGGTATCGAGAATATGATTTAGCACACTTAAAAAATCATTTTTGAGTTTTCTATTTATAGGGTCTCTTGTTGAAGTCAACACTACCGTATCAAGTATTTGGTGCCACTGCCGGGGATAGTTTAGGTGTTTGACCATAGTATTAGCTTAGTTCTACTTGCTTGAATCCTTTCAAGTAAGATTTAATTTCTGCATATTAGCTTTCTCGTAGTCTATCTTTTCTTTGTGTTATTTGTTTCGTAACCCATTCTCCGACCAACCACCATAGAGAACTAGAATCCTACCGTACACTTTGGAGACTACTCCCAAACCTAGCCCATAAGGCTACAGGAAACCATGAGCTCCACGTAGCGAACAACGTGGAAACCTCTTCGAACCGACACCATCCGTTGGTGCAAAACGGATGCTCATTCCACGGACTTCGGTCCGAAGATCCAAACCAACACCTCAAGGATTTCTTAAAACTTGTGGACTCACTTGACCTTGACGGTGAAAATAAGGAAAGAACGCGCCTACGTTTATTTTAAGTTTCCCTTCGCGATCAAGCTATCAACTGGCTTGAACGTCTTCCAGCAGATCCATACACCACATGGGGAGGATCTTAACTACTTCGTTTCCCTTGCTCAATTATTTCAATCGGGAAGACCACAAACTCCGCAACGAGATCCTGAAGTTCCAACAACATCAAGTGTGAATCTCTCTCAGAAGCAAGGACCTCGTTTCAATGACTTACTACAAAAATGTCCCTCGTCATGCTCATCATTTTGGCTCCAAGTCCAAATTTTTTGACCATGTACCAATCACTGTGACAAGATCGATCCATTGCCAATCGAACTGTGGTAAGCTTCGTGACCAAAATGCTAAAGAATCCTGGGCATTATTAGAGGACCTCACCCTCTATGACAATGAAAGTTTGAACGACCCAAGGGATTTTGCTAAGTCGGTCAAGGAAATAGCTTTGCCTCAAGATGTCCCGAGTACATCTGACCGCCGTCTAATGGAGCTCAAAAATCAAGTCCAACGCTTGATGTAAGCTCATCTTGCTCTGACACAACCTACTCAAGTGAACAAAATCACTACCTTATGTGAGATCTGCAGTGGTCCCCATGACACTCAGTATTGCATGGAAGATCCTGAACAAGCCTTTGTTGAGTATGCATCCTTGCGTATCGACGAGGCGGGAGGTAAATGGTACACTTTTAAGCCTGAGCAAAACAATTTTGGTGACACCTATAATCCGTCATGGAAAAGTCACCCAAACCTTAGGTGGAGACACCCCCAAAATTCCCAAAATAATTTTTCAAACCCACCTAATCGGTTCCAACCCAACGGTTCGATCCCGAACCATCCCTTCAACAACAATCCTCGAAGCTTTAACAATCAATCAAAACTAGAAAGATTAGTATCCAACTTCATGGCATCTCAAGACGCTAGATTGTCTAAGTTTGAAGCCGATTTCAAACAACAACAAAGTAAGATGACCAACAAAATCAACACAGTGTTGAAGGCCATCACCGATCGATTGGCAGGATCATTACCTAGCGACATGGTTAAGAACCCAAAACTGAGTACTTCTCTAGTTTTGTGTGCTCGTTCTTACCCAACTGAAGACCCACAATGCTCAACCCATATCCATGATTCGATCAACACTATTACGATACAT
This sequence comes from Tanacetum coccineum, assembly GCA_026074375.1. Lineage (NCBI taxonomy): Eukaryota > Viridiplantae > Streptophyta > Magnoliopsida > Asterales > Asteraceae > Tanacetum > Tanacetum coccineum. The sequence goes on from BQNB010013813.1 coordinate 48,881, forward strand.
CCCAAGCAACAAAATGACTCTCATGATGGCATGGTTGAGGAAGAAGAGCAAGAAAGATAGGGCAACCCTGAAGACACCAACACCATTGCATACATTGAAGAACGATGAGATACGCCACTGCTAGAGTGGAAAGACATAATTATTGTTGGTAATTTAGGATCCTAACAAAGATGATGAAGGAAATTGAATGTTAGATGTTAAGAACCACTAGATTTAGTTGAACACAAGTGTGGAATCGGTTATGAATCGTTGATTAAGGAATGCCATAAATTGCTCACTTAATTATGACTTAGATCAAAAAGGACCCCAAGAAACCTTAAAATTCCTGCATGATAGGTCTTAAATTCACTACTACCGCATATATTAATGTTGACCTACTAGGGGGGGGGGGGGGGTGGGGGGGGGGGGGGGGGGGGGGGGGGGGGGTTAAAAAAAAAAAAAAAAAAAAAAAATTTTTTTAAAATTTTTTTTAGGGGGGGGGTATTAAAAATAAAAAAAAAAGAAAAAAATTTTTTAAAAAAAAAAGGGGGGGGGGGGGGGGGGGGGGGGGGGGGGGGGGTTTTTTGGATTATGATGGTACTGGAATAGTATAACCTATTAGAATAGAATGAGATGAGTATAGGGGAAGAATTTTTGTTGGTTTGGGAAGGAACATGCTCGTATTTGTAAAAATGTAATACGTCATAGATTTTCACTATTTTGGAAAATTATTGATACAACATCGACCCTAGCTTGTCCCACGTGATCATTACGAACCTTCTATTGAAATCGCTGCTTGGCTATAAATAGAAAATACGGGTTAATGACTTTTACGGACGGAACTAAAGAGATCACCTTTAAAACACCATATAAGGACCCAGAAAAGAGTGAATTGTCCAACGAGGGTCATGACTTATTAACATCTAGGGTAATACTCAGTAAGGACGACTATGATAGGGGATGTAGGAAGCCATCCGACTTAAAAGACGGGTTTTATAAAGACACCATTAAGCTCGGACCCAAATATGTGACTAGAATGGATGGTGAATGAGAACTCACGTAAGGACATGTGACTTCGAGTCTAGCTACAAGACTCGTAAATAAAGAAAATCGCTTTTTGGGAGGCAACCCAATATTTACGTTTCCCGCATATTAGGAGTGTCTTGTGTTTTAACTCTTTATTATTTGTTTTATTATGTTTGAATTAGTTGTAATCATGCTTTGTTTATTTGTAACTTCGTCTTATTTGCAATCAAATGTATTTTGCAACAAAACAAGTGTATGGGAATATATCCGGTTTTTAAGAACCAAACTCAAACATTTGAAATAAATTATTTAGATTAATTCGCGTCAGTTTCGAGTCATATGATTGTTATGATTAATTCCAGGTTTTTATGCAGTGCTTTCTTCAGTTTTGACTTATAAAAATTGCGTGCAGAAAATTTCTCATTAAAAACAAAAAAGAAATTTTCACAGACACTGGAGACGGCGTCAGGATTTATCCTGACGGCGTCGCGTCTCCAGCTATGTGAAAATTTGAATTTTTCAAGTATTTCTGAAAAATAAAACGTGCAATATTTAAAATTTGTAATTCTTTTGTAAACCTGCATAAACCTACAATTATATCATTACTCTCATCCTATCTTTACTACTTTCGTAGAGTCAAAACCCTAAACTCATGTTGTATATATATCTATCCCGCCGATTTTATGCTTGGTGTTGTTTTCTTTGTCTATGATTACAGGTTATATTTGACGAGACGAATCTTGGAAGTTCTTAGGAGTTTCATTGACGACTCTTTGGAGGATGATTAAACCAGATATCGCTTTTCTTCACCGTATTGAGCAAAAGGAGAGTACTAGTTTCTTTTACTTTTTCTTTCTCTTTATTCGTTTTTACGGTACTTCCATAGAACATTAGAGAACAATGTTTCAACTTAGAGTTAGGGGGGAAAATAAGCCTAGAAACTATTCCTTCATTATCCATTGCTTTGTTCCTTAAAATTATTGGTAATATACTTAAAACGTAGCATAAAAGGTAATTTGACCCAAATTTAAAAAATTATATGATACATAGCCGCCCCGTGGGGGGGGTGGCCCGACGAAAACCGAGTATTAATAGCGTCTCATGGATAGGAATGTGTATGACTAGCACAAAAACCCTCAAAATTCCACCCAAAAATGTGAGGTTCACCTTTTGCTCTATAGGAATTCGGGTATCCATTATTGATACCCAAGATAGTTTATACCTTTAGCTTTCTCGAGTTAAGGAGTGAGCAATCAATGGTGTCTATCCGTCGTTACGGATGTGTATAATGTGTTTTGTCGCCTTTCTGGAGCCATTGATATCGTATTAAAATATATGCGTGTACCGGTAGAATATAAAAATCCCTAGAACTTGTTTTCTGTTATGCATCTCGAGACCGGCATAGTGATATAGGCGTTGCTTGATAAGAGGCATTAGGATTAACCCATTTTTAAACCTAAATTATTATGATTGTCACACCTGATCATGTAACGATCCACACCCTTGACATGCACTCATTTTATGCAGGATTCCCCTAGCACAACCCTCCCGAGCCTATTATTTTTCACGGTTCTCGTAATTTCTAGTTAAGCGTACTAATATGAAGAGCATTGTCACCCACACATCTTAAACCAATCGATACACCAAATTGACTTATCCTACCTTGTATGTACTCCGCTTTTTAAGTATATTATTATTTTAAACCTAAGTAATTAATTGAGTACACGGTTGCTAAAGTCCTTATACCTTGTAAATACAGTTTTGGTACGATTGTAGATACATGTAGTATTTATTTCGCGGAAGAATAGAGAAGAAAAGTTAAATCAATACCCCTATATGTTTGTTAAATGATCTCCATGTTATTTTGATCCACCTCAAATCGGGTCATTAGTTAGATTATAAATAATCGAGTATGTAAAAGTTCAAGTGTAGGGGTGTATCTAAAAACCCCCATGATGTATTATATGTTTAAGCAATGGCAGGGCAAAATTGTATGAAAAAAAATTGTATATAAAAAAACGAACAAAAAGTGTATGGTCTGCACATTTGTCTTATGTTTATTTTCTCAAGAGTCAAGAAAAGAAAAAGAAAGAGATTGATGTAGAGTTTTGTTTTTTTAGAGAATTGTATATCTTCGACTGAGTCTATGGCCTAGCAACAAACGAATCTGTTATTCTGTAAATAATTAGCTAACCCCCCTCACTCAAATTCACACAAAGCTACCCAAATGTATCCTCATCCATTTCCGTTCCATATATGTTATCTTTACACCTACACCCCACAACCCCATTAAAAGACCTCTTAAGTAGTATTGAATAATGTTTGCGCCCAACGGTGGAGGTTGATCTTTTACCAAGCCTATTGTTGGGTAATTATATGCAATGACAGGTAATTAGTGTTTGATTTTCCATTTCCCCTTCTATGTTACTCCCTCCGTCCCCTAAATAAGTGTCCACTATTGACTTTCGAAGTCCATTCACTTCAAATGTGACCTAAATTATTTGATTTGTGTTACATAATACATTGATGCAAAATAATATTTAATGGATTGAGTTTTCAATGTATTTTCATAGATATGATTTTCATCAAGTATTATATAACACAAACAAAATAATTTAAGGTCAAAGTTGAAGAAGAATGACTTCGAAAGTCAATAGTAGACACTTATTTAGGGACGAGGGGAGTATAATTTATTGTACACCCGAGTGAAAGAGAGAATCCCAAACACTTATGAGAGTTGCTAGTGTATGCTTTCCGTGCTTTTAATTACAAGGTCTAGAAGGTTGTATTGTAAAATACTTTTAAAGAGTAGGTTAAATGACCTTCATATTGCTATTTTCTAGGTAGAAAAGCCCATTTGCTTGAGGACAAGCAAATCCCTAGTGTAGGGGTATTTGATGAGGTGTCATTTTATACACTATTTTAGGGTTATTTAACCTCCTAAAAATCATGCAAATATGCTCAGATTACTTGCTTAACAGTTTGTTTTTAGGTTTTTAGTACTTGGATGGCTTTTAGATGAAATACACGTAACTTGGGGTCATTTGGAGAATAAACGGACAAGATTACGGACCTACACCAAATCTCTTGAAGAATTGTGCAAACAGTGCGTGGAGACGGCGTCGCAGGCATAAAGCGACGTCGTCGTGATCTATATGGTGACGACGTCAGGAATTTCACAACGGCGTCAGGACGTGGCCGACTTAAAGAGGATCTAGAATCATCTACGTGGCGACGGTATTAGGATTCCTAAGCGACGTCGTCGCGTCGATATCTCTATAAATATAAAACCGTTTTTAGGGTTTTAGGTGTGTAACTTTGTATAAACCTAGGGAGACGAACCCTAGTCATTCTAGCAGCTTTGTAGGTCGTTTTAGGGCCTCAAAACCCTATTGTACTACCTTAAATCCATGTTTTAATCAAGTAAGGTTATTTATCATTAATAATTCAATATGTCTATGTGTTGTTTGATTGATTTATCTTTTTGCTTTCTTTATAACATGCGAGGCTAAACCCTCCTTTGTATTTATCTATAATTACAATGAAACTTAGGTTGTAGATCATTTTTATGTTGCTTCTTGTTGATGAATGTACGTGTTAGACATTAGAAAACCAGCTTTTGTCTGTATCGCTGTTAATATGTCTAGGGAAACGCGAGTGTGTAGATAGGATACCATCAGTAACAGTCTTCATACCACCTTACCCATTATATGGTTGATCCCTCTTAAGATATTTCACATGCATTTAATATACTCTTAGGGGCCTTGTAATAGTTTTCATACTACCTTACTTGTGCGTTGCCTTAACGAAATATTAAATAGACGGCGGGTTCGTGTAATCCGTTCATGACCTAGGAAATACTTACACAGATCATCACAAGTGTGACAAAGCAACGGATCTAGGAGAAGCAATCTAAGGAGTAGTGCATGATTAGGTAAATACATTTGTTTATCATAAAGTTATCACCAATAGCATAGATTATAATTAGTTTAATTATTAGTTAATCAAACCAACCTCTCAAACCATTAATTTACCTGCTTTCTTATAAATATAAAAATACAAAAAGAATCTTCTCTCAACCCCTAGAATTTTGTTAGATCGTGATCAAGCCTTCCCAACCTATTCCCCTAGAGAACGATAACAACCCCCCGAGTCTTGCCTATACTACACTGCAACGATTAGGTACTATGCCTAGGGGATTGTAAAACTTCTGTATAAGTCCTTTACGATCTTCGCATCAACATCCCTCGTTAGAAGATAATGGAAAAATATTTGCACCGTTCGTCTTCAAAGATGTATTATGTCTAACCTTTGGTTAACGATGGATGTAAGGTGTCAATGGTTTTCGATAGGGATATAAGGTCTCGGAAAGGTATAAACCATATAGATGTATATTGCAGTTTACTCTTAAGAAAAACCAAGGTTGAAAAAATCGTGAATCGTTAGCCGGGCGGTCGACCACCTTGTAGCTTGTAATCGGTCTAGGCGAGATTAATTTGTGATTAATCCAATTAGCATTTCTGGCAAAATTTGAGTATATTCGGCAAGTTTTGTGTATATTCGGCGAGTTTTAGGTATTATTGGCAATATTTTTTTCTAAAAAACAACTTGTAATTGATTTAAACAGTTATTATAAGTGATCAAAACAAGTTTACAGTGAGTTTTAGGTACTTTCGGCAATATTAGTAGGTTTTCGGCAAGTTTGACCAGAATTCACATGGCATCATCAAATGATACAAGTCTTGGATAAGAATCTACAATGCACTAGAACGCCCTTGTTGACGATCCTTTACTCCGGCAACATCTAGGGTTCCTCGAACAATGTGATATCTCACACCGGATAAATCTTGACCACCGTTGATCGCCATTAACCACGGTTGACCAATTTGTTTGACCCAGTTACATAAATCGTCAAAGTCGGTGGCCTTATAACGGCTAACCGGCGATTAATCGGCCTTGTAGACTTTTTTGTGTAACACTAAGAAAAACAAAGAAACACAAACCAACTAACTCACGTCGCGACACATTAACTTGCATCTAGGGCTGTAAACGAACTGAATGTTCAGTGAACATTTCATGACCCGTCCGGTAAAAAGTTCGTTTATGTTTGTTTATTTATTAAATAAACGAACGTGAACATTATTTTACGTTCGTTTAGTTAAATGAAGACGAGCTGATGAACAAAAAGTTTCAATCCGTTCGTAGGTTCCTTGTGAACGTTCCGATTATGCGTTCATTAACGTTTGTTTATGTTCATTTATTTGTTTATGTTCGTATATAATATCTTTTAATTGTATACTTTTTAAACTTGTATGTTAACACTTATAAAACAAAATATTATGCATAGTTTGATAAATTTAATTTTTTTCTACGTTTATTTGTGTTCGATCGTTTATGTTCGTTTAAGTGTTCGGTTTAGTTTCTTAATGATAAGTACGAACATAAAAGAACTCTAACTAATACGATCAATCATTTTCTTAATAACACGAACATGAACAAGAAAAATTCGCTCGCTTTTTAAGCGTTTGTGGTTCTTTATTTGTTCCGGTTAAAATTAAAATGAACTAAAAATGGCTCAGCCCCTACTTCCAACTAACGAAGTTGCCATGTAGGATAACGATTTCGATCTTTTGAATTGTGTCCTTACTTGTTTACTTTGTGGGGGTTATATTTTTTACATGTAAAACTTTTATTCCAAATTGGTAAAGTTTCGTTTTTTTGTTCCCTCGGGAAAATATACTGATTGCAATAAGAGTTTAAGATCACATAGATCCATTATTTATCATAGATCCAATGAATCAATCTCAACCATCTATTTTTTCATCAAAAATAAAAAAACTCACTTTCACTCTTTTTTTTAATAAATTTTAAATTATCTTTACAAACGGGTAAAATTAAATCGTTCACACCGACAAAAAAATTACACCATCGCGAGACGAGTATTTTTTTATCTTTCAGTAGTGAAAAGCTGGTGACACGATATACTTTCGAGAGGAATTTTTTTTTTTGATTTTTTTTTTTTCAGTCTGCGGGAATTGACGGGAAAATCTATTTGATTCGTAATCGAATAATATATGATGCGCATAAGGAATCTTATATGATTCGCATAAGGATCATATAGGATTTAATAATAAAATAATATTTGATTTGTTGAGATTCCGACAACGAATTTTTTCAATTTTGTTTCAGTCACGGTATTTAGCGAAAATCATTTAGGTTTCGTATGACGAATCATATATGATTGTATAACGAATCATATATGATTTCATCATAATCATATATCTATTTCATTAACAATGCGTATATGACTTTATATAAAATCAATAAAAAATAGTTGTCGAAAAGTACATAGTGTAGCCCCTCTATAGAAATATTAATTAAATTTGTCGCGTTGGTATGTTTTGTTTTGCGTAACGATTAACAGTGTGTGAGATATTTAATTTTTTAAAAAGAGGTGAAAAGTAGGTTTTTTTATTTTTGATGAAAAAATAAGTGGCTAAGATTGGTTCATTGGGTCTGTGACAAATATCGGGTCTACGATGAACTTTTGCCGATTGCATAATCCCTTTAAAACCCCTCAAACCAAAAATCAGCCACCAATATTGTAAACCGATTTGAATAAAAATGATGGGTCCATGGGAAGAAATTGATGGGATTTCTTGGGTTTGGAAATCAAGACAACACACTTGAAGAAGAAGAAGAAGAAATTAATAATCATCATAGAAATCGTTATGGGTTTAATGTTAAAGCTCCTGTTGTTAATCAAATTGCTCCTCTTTTAGTTCCTTGTCTAAGAGCTGATGGTGGTCTTCAGGTATTTTTATAACCTTTTTTATGGTATTATTATGATTACTGTTTGCTTGTTAAATTAGCATACAAAAGTTGGTAACTTACATGTTTTGATTACGGTTAAAAATTGTGCTGATTTGAGCTAAGTTGAGAAACTGGATGAAATTATGCTTTGAGGAGTTGTTATTCATTTTCTTTAGCTTTTGTTCCTTGGGACAAGTTTTGTAGAAGGATATTGAGATTGATTAGGACCAAGCATGTGCTAATTGTTAAGGATGTGATTTAAGAATGGAGAAATTGATTAGGATATTAATACAGATATGGGTGTTAAAAGGTTAACTTCAGGACGAGTTTGCAAGAATAGTATATTTTACGGAAGCGAAAGTAGAAGATAGGAAGCAAAGTGTAATGTATACTATGGTTTATGTTGGTCACTTAAAGACTGCTACGATATAAATCTCATTAAAATAATAAGGCGTACAGACAGGAAACAGGAGTGGTAGATTCTATGTGATTCGTCAATGTTAAACTTTGGCATAAGAAGTTAAGAACTTTATGGACAATGTAAATATGTTGTAAGATACAGTGAGATTTATAATTAGAAGTGAAGATTGATCTCACACCCGTTTGGGAGAATCTGCTGTGTAGTTTTAATGCAACAGTTAGAGAGGAGCCGTTTCATTGAAAAAAGGGACAAATACAATTGTTTATGTTATGGCTTGAAAGAAATAACAAAAACTTCAGAGGCTGTATAAAGATGTAGAATTTGGCCAAAATTAACATCATGCTGTACTTCAACTTCAAGTTGATGACTTTTTTCTATGTGCTTTAGGTTTCATCGTCTTGTGAATTTGGATATATTTATTGTACCCTACTGAAACTAATTGGGACGGAAGCAATCCTATGGCTTTGTTAGTGTCATGGTGAACTATATTATTGGATGATCTTGTATATAGATGTGAATGAATTAAACGACATTTACCTTTGGCACTTGGCGGTGCATCTTACATGTTTTCTTAGCTCATGCAAATATGACTGGTTTGTGGGATAGGTAATGATGGTTGGTTGCAGTGTAAAGGTTTGTGTATCATGTCAATTTTTATAAAAAGAAGCGTTAGATTATGATGATGCAATGGTTACAGGTTGGGTGTGCTGTAAGTAGTTTGGATTCACTATTCCACTTAGGACAAACTTAGAATTATACCATTACCCTTGATGCAATGATGCCTACCCTTCACATAGAAGCAGCCTGATCGTGTACTAGTAATTGAGGTAGCCGAGAGTGTGCCTGATGGTGTACTAGTAATTGAGGTAGTTGAGTGTGTGGCCTGGTGGTGTATTAGTAATTTAGGTAGTCGAGTGAAGGCAAGAGCATTGACAGTTGAATTGAAATGAGAGTGTCCAATGAATATAGTTTTTCTTAATTAAAAGATGCCTTGCATTTTTTATTGATTTATTTGTCAGACAGGATATAATGATAATTCTTGGATGACCTGCTAAACATGAATATCTTACCGTTCACTTGAAAGTTGAAGTAACAAATGTTTTGTTGAGTGCAGAGCTACCTTAAATTCCAATAATTAATCACAAAATACTAATGTCACGAATAGATGTTTCCCAGTGATACATGCAGTCCATACTGTGTGAATTACTGGATGGTTGTAATTAAAAGGTGTATCACGTTGGTCCCTAAAACTTAGAAAATAGCATGTTTCAAAGAAGCAATTAAAGGTAAAGGATGTCATCTCCACCAATGACACTACAGTTTTTCTGAAAAGTGCCATTAACCATAAAAAATGATGCGTTTTTCTGCGATTCACTTTCATTTGTAACAGAATTATGTTGTTGAAGGGAAAAGAAAAACTCTAGACTGAGTCTACCATCTCTCATGATAATGTGATGAAATTTTACTTGCTCACATCCCATGAGAATGGCAATACTTCTGCCTTTTTTTAAATCTTTTATTTGATATGATGTCCTATAAAAGTTACATAATTATGTTGATTTGGGATAGAGATGACAAGATGGGTAGGTCGAGGGATAAGGGGTTGAACGGGGTTATGCTTGGGACATATATTTTTTTAGCGTGGATCGAACGGGCTCGGTCAGGTATCACCGCAAGTGCTTTATGTCCATTTGAGGACCTCTCTTATAATTAACAATTGTATTTGAACTAGAATTTTTTGACCCACACGTTGCACTTGGTTCTTAAAACATACATTTTGGACGTACAGGTTAATAAATGATATAAACTAAGTTTATATTGCCCTTGAGTTGCGGCAGGAAAAAATCAATAATATGGGCATAAATGTGATTTATATAAATCCGATAGGCTAAGGTAAAGGTTAGGGAAAAGTAAAAAATGAAAAGAATATTATTACATAGAGTTTTGTGTAATTGATAGTAAGGGAAGATGTGAATATAATAGTAAGATAACAAGACTAATAACTCTATCAATCATATGATCATTTATGATTTTGTGAAATAGAATGTAAAAAGTCAAAAGTGCCATAGTGGAGACTTGTACCCAGTTAGCTGGCCAACCCCAACCAACCTGCCCAACTACTGCAGATGTCTTTATTATTTCACAACCAAAAAGTATTTAATAATAATGGCAGACTTTAGATAGCTAAAATTAGTATTCTGCTCACAACCATGGATAAATGATAGTTATAAGCTATTTAATACGGAGTATGATAGTTAAATTCATTACAATATCAATCTTAATGTAAAAATAAAATGATATTGGAGGTTCTATACTTATGCTTGTGGCCGGTTCTTTATCAAATTTAACCTGTTCGCCTCTTTGACCAAAGTTGATTGTTTTTTACTTTTCCATGTCACCAAAGAGTCACCCATCAACACACAATATCCAAAAACAGACTTTCTAGTAGCTAGACATCTAGCCCAGTCAGAATCAGCATAAGCTCTCAGCTTAAGATTACATTTCTTGTTAATTTGAATAGCACTCCCTGAAGAACCCTTAAGATATCTTAAGACTCTCATGGCAGCATCCAAATGAGAAACAAGAGGAGCATGCATGAACTAACTTAAAGAGTGCACATCATAAGATATATCAGGTCTAGTGTAGGTAAGATATATTAGCTTACCCACAAGTCTTTGATAATTCTCAAAATTATCAAGCAAATGATCATCATCAGATTTAATATGATTTAAGGAGTTAGATTTCAGGCAAAGGAGCATCAACATGTTTAACAGCAAATAAACCATATTCATTTAAAAGCTCAAAACAATACTTTGTTTGACTATTATCCAAAACTTCAATACCAAGAAAATATTTCAATTTTCCTAAGTCTTTGATTTAAAATTTAGACTTAAGAAACAATTTAAACTTTTCAATTTCAGTCAAATCATTTCCAGTAATCACAATATCATCCACATACACAAGTAGGGCCATAAAGACATTATCAGACTTCTTGGTAAGCAAAGAATAATCATACTTAGACTGAATAAAATCATTTTCAAGAAGAGCCATGGTTAGCTTAGCATTTTATTGTCTAGGAGTTTGCTTAAGACCATACAAAGACTTATTCAACTTACATATTTTACCTTTTTGATAATCAAAACTATTGACAAAATATAATGCCTAAAAACATTATTAATATTTTTCACGTCTTTACGTTTTGATAATCACAAAATATAAAAACGTTCAATGTAAAATTAAACGTAAACAAGTAATTAGTAGTAAATTTTCATTTCGATAATTATATACTTTTAAAGGTAATGAATAAAAATAAATGCTTTATTGATTTTATGATCAAAGAAATTTTTATTCAACCTCAAACTTTTATAAAATGTTGTAAACATTTTTATAAACATTACAAAACATTTTCTACATTTAAAAGAAATGTTTTATTCAAAATAAACATTTTGAAATTCAAATTTTCGCTACCTAAAACGGCTAAAAAAGTTCCAGAAAATCTACCCCCTTACACAAAAGACAAACTGGGGAGGCCCTAGTTTAAGGTGGCCCCCTTAAATACACGGGCGACCCCCTTAATTTTAAGGGGACCGCCCACCTATTTAAGGGGACCGCCCCTAGGTAGACGCTCCCCCAGTTTGTCCTATAAATACTGGACTTTTCCTCACTATTTTCTCACCTTTTGCACTCATTCTTTCTGTTCTAAAACAGCCCACGCATCTCACTAAAATCCTTTGATCATTTTATCATAAAGCTTTGTTTCCAAGTGATCCAAGCTCAATTCCTCAAGTGCAAGAGAAGAATACTTTCATCATCAAGTGAAGAAGTATTACACCTCAAGTGTATATTGCAACCTTGTTGCATTCATATCACATATTTGTAAATCAATTGTATATCTTGTATTTGTGTGTAGTAGCTAGATCTTGGCGATCTTTGTAAGTATAGTTAGATCGTGGTGATCTTACCAAGTAGTGTTAGATAGTTGTGATATAAGTAGTGTGGTGAAGTGAAGTCGTGAAGTTGTGAAGAGGTCTTAAAGTTGTGAAGAGGTCTTAAAGTTATGAAGAAGTCGTGAAGTTGTGAAGCCGTGAACAAGTCGTGAAGTTGTGTTGTGATAGATTGGTTCTAGCTAAGATTAGAACTCGACATTTACTTTGTTGTCGTATATTGGAGTATGCAGTTCTGTTCGGTTTTTCTCCGCCTAAGGGGAGTTTGTTGACATAGTGAAGAAAACTCTCCGAGTTAGGTGCTCGGGGAGTGGAGTAGGGCGAAGAGGTGCTTCGTTACCGAACCACTATAAATCCTCGCGTTGTGGTTTGATTGTTCTTACTCTTATCTCTTGTCTTACTTTATCACTTCATATACTTATATTGTTCATATTGTGCAAGCATTGAATTCACAAAAAGTCGAATCTAAATTTATACTTGTAAAGAAAACTTAAATCAAAAAGCTTTGAGGTTGTAAAACTATTCACCCCCTTTTCGTATTTCCTCAATTGGTATTCAAGAGCAGTTTTAAAAAAATTTTTAGAAAATAAATTGTATTTTAAAAAACTTGAACTCGATCTATTGATTCGGAAAAATATTTAGAAGACATCTATGCCAATGGACACAACTATTTGAAAGTGATGGATTTTTTTATTAGAAAAAAATAGATCGAAACTTCATGTGAAATCAAAGATCTAGACCTCTGGCATGTTATACCGATGGTGATTTTCTCCTCATTCAATATATACCGAAACTAAAAAGGATGAAATTGTACATTTTCATAATAAACAAAACGATTAATCTTAAAAAGAACTTGCAAAAAAATAATGAAGCTAATATTGGTAATTTGTATGCTTTGCCACGTATAGAATCACGAAGAATTTTTATGTGTCTACCGCAAAAGAATTTGGGATTACTATGTTTAATCAATCATAAAGGTAATAATCAAGGTCAAAGCTTAACAAAATAGATCTTCTTGCTCTAACACAATTTGAACAATTTATTGGTTCCAGAAGAGAATCAATAGATAATGCCTTTTCTAAATTTAACACTAATTTTTATTGTCTAAAAGAATTCTGACGAGGTTTATTCGAGCAAGAATTGTGTTATGAATTTCTTCGGGCACTAATCCTAAATGGCGTGCAAAAGTCTAGGCTGGTTTTGAAAGATAGAATCAAAGAATCTACACCTCATATACTTGCGAAACTCATTGGAAATTTGAAGGTTTATGAAGAAGTAATTAAGAAAGATTCTGAAACCGTCAAAAGCAAATGAGAACAAAGTAGATCTATTGCCATGAAAGTAGAAAGTTCGATGGATAATGATAGCTCAACCTCCTGATAGTGAAGATGAAGAATACACCATGGCCGTAAGAGACTTCAAGAAATTCTTCAAAAGACGAGGACGATTTCGCAAGAAACCACTGAAGAGAGGAAAATCCTTTCAAAAAGAAAATAAAAGACGACAAAAATTGGCAAAGGCGACAAGAAAATGCTTTAAGTGTGGAGATTCCAAATCTTCTGTCGGGAATGTCCATAAAACTATCAAGATATCAAAAAATCAAAAGGCGTTTGTTAGAGGATCTTGGAGTGATAGCGACGAGGATGAAGAGGAGAAGACAAAAGACGAAAAATGTCTTATGGTTAAAGCTTTTAATGAGTATTTTCTGAAAAAAACTGAATACTTTAGTGATGAACAATCATTTACTAGACGAAGGATTTGATAATGAATATAGTTTTGACATATGCATAATAAGGACTAAAAATCATGGCTAAACCCCCCCCCCCCCCAAAAAGGACAAAAAGTACCATCAATACCTTTTTTTTTTTTCAGTTTACAGTGTAACACAGTTTTTTTTTCAGTTTTTTATGCGTATTTTTTGACAGTTTAATATTTTTCACTCGTAAAACTTTATAATTTGTGTTCCGCATTTTCCATTTCACAGTTTTATAACACAAACAAAATTATAAAAATAAAAAAATAAAAAATAAATAAAAAAATGAAAAAAATTATGAGGGGGTATTACAATCATTTTAGGGGGGTCTTAATAACCTCACCCTATTTTTTTTGTCTAGTTACCTACAGGGGCGGAACTACTTGAAAGGTATGGGGGGCGGTGCCCTCCATAGTTTGCCAAAAAAATTCAGTTTTTAGTGTAAATTTTTTTTATTGACCTTTTTATTAAATTGCACCCCACCGCAAATTCAAATTGCCCCCCATATTGAAGACAAACAGTGTAAAAACCTTGTATTTGTGTCTTCATCCTAATGTGCACAACGACTTTTGTCAAAAGAAATTTTTTTTTCCTCCCACCCTCTAACTTCCTGGGTCCGCCACTGGTTACCTACAAATAAATAGGTATCAATAAAGAAATAAGATAGGTTGAGGGCTTTGAGGCTCGTGTTCATGAATCATGAACCTAAGGTGTTGTCCTTTAGAATAATTTGTTGTCCTTTATGAAACCCTAGCCACCATCTCTCTCTCTTAGAAACCCTAGCCTCCATCTCTTAGAAACCCTAGCCACCATCTCTATTCTTCATTATCAATCTCCTTTTATCCTTAGTGTTTGAATTCGTTATAACCCCTGAAATTGGGATCAATCATTCATTGATTAAGCCCATATCGAGCGTGTTAGGCGATCTTCTCATCTTGGGATTTAAGGTTTAGATCTGTTTGTTTTCCCTTCAATCTAATCTCTTTTTAAATCAACCCCAAATTGACTCCATTTCCGTTTCCTTTTCTCCTCGCCTCCATTAAACAAGATCTCCCTTCAATCCAAAGAACTCATCTCATCTGTTTATCATGGGTATCGATGATTGGCATGTAGTTTCGAGGAAGAAACATGGTTATAGATCTTATGAAGACGACGTGGCTAAGATCTCGATTTCGATTTACGTGTCTAATCTTCCAGAGACATTTTCGGCCAAGGATCTGTTTCATGCTTGTAATAAGTATGGACATGTTGTTGATTCTTTCATTCCACTGAAGAGATCAAAGGAAGGTAAAAGATTTGGATTTGTCAAATTTATCAATGTTTCTAATGTGGAAAGATTGGTGGGTAATTTATGTACGGTATGGGTTGGTCGTTATAAGTTACAGGCAAATAAGGCACGATTTGGCAGGCCACCTTTGAATGGCAGGAACATTCGTAATTCGAAGAGTGATGATAGACATTTAGGTGGGTTCAAGGAGCCTAATGTTAGGCCAACGAATGGGAATAAAGAAACCAGGAATAATTCGTTTGCTTCTGTGTTGAAATCGAACCAGCCTAATAATTTGTCATCTTCTAATATGATTCATGATTCCTCACCTGCTATTGCTCTTGATGATGATTGCTTATCAGCCAATGATCTCTCTTGTGTTGCTATTGGGAAAATTAAAGATATTAACGCCCTATCTAACCTTTCTGTCATCCTTAACGATGAGGGATTTGATGACATAAAGATCTCTTATCTTGGTGGGTACTGGGTCCTGATCCAATCCAAATCTTGTGCTTCCAAAGAAAAATTGATTAATCATGCTGGTGTATTGAATTGGTTCCATGAACTTGGTAATGCTAATAATTCTTTTGTGAGCGATATCAGACTTGTTTGGATTGCTATAGAAGGACTCCCTATGTGTGCTTGGAACAACAAAGCGCTCTCCAAAATTGTGTCTCCTTGGGGTACTTTGACTCCTGTCGATTTGGTAGAGGATAGTTCGTTGCCGTACAGAAAAGTCTGTGTGACTACCAAGGTTAGTACTATTATCAATGATCGTACCAAAATCATTGTTAAAGGGAAAGTTTATTGGATTCGAATTAGAGAACTAGAACCATGGTCTCCTGAACTAGACGATGAATTTTGTGAATCATCTTCTGATGATGAATTTGTAGGAGACGAAAAAAATAATTCAATTACTGGGGATGCGAATGATCATGTTTCAGAGTCTAGCTTCATGAATGAGAATATCGAAAACGTTATTAATGAACAGGAACCTCCTCAAGATAAGATATCAGAAGATCCTTTTGGTATTTACAACATTCTTAATAAGCAAGATAATAAGGAGGCGGGTCAGGATAGCGATCCTTCTCACCCTCCTGGTTTCACTCAAGAGGTAAATGTTGGTGTTAGTGTTAATCAGCCTGTGCATTCTGATATCAGTCCTAATATAGGGGGATCTCAAAATGTTAGTGGCGTTAACCGATCCTTTAGCCTTAAAACTGGAGGATCAATTATGGATGTTATTGAAAACTTGGTGGAAGTCGGACAAACTATGGGATACAACATGGCCGGATGCAAGAAAAACTTAGAGGATATTGTAGCCTCTCATGGAGATTCCATGGTCTTTAAATGAATGTTATGTCTTTAAACATTCAAGGTCTTGGCCAATCAGCCAAGAAACAGTGGATTCGGGAGTTAAACACTAAGAATAAGATTAACTTTGTTGCTATTCAAGAAACAAAGTTGGAGAGCATTAATCTTTTTTCTATCAAAGATTTATGGGGTAATTCTTTTTTCGACTTTTCTTTTAGTTCTTCTGTTGGTCTTTCAGGAGGAATTCTATGTGTGTGGGATCCTAATAGCTTTGTTAAAGATAATGCCACCATTTCTGATTATTTTGTGGCGGTTCGTGGTACTTGGCTTTCTACTGCTACTAAGGTTATGTTTGTTTCTATTTATGCTCCACAAGATATCTCTGAGAAGAAATCTCTTTGGGAATATATTACTCACATTATTGATACATGGGATGGAGAATGCATTATTTTAGGCGATTTCAATGAAGTTAGATCAAAACAAGAAAGGTTTGGGACGATTTTTAATGAAACGGCCGCCAATGCTTTTAATCACTTCATCTCTACTGCTGGGCTTATTGATCTTCCCCTTGAAGGATATTCGTTTACTTGGGCTATCAAATCGGCCAAGAAAATGAGTAAATTGGATAGGTTTTTAATTTCTGAAGGTTTACTTCTGAAATTTCCTTCTCTGTCAGCTATTTGTCTTGACAGGCATCTTTCCGATCACAGACCCATCATTATGCGCGAAGTTGTTACTGATTATGGGCCATCCCCTTTTCGTGTCTATCAATCTTGGTTTCACAAGAAAGGTTTTGATAAACTCATTAAGGATTCATGGAGCTATTCAAGTTCTAATGATTCTAATAAGATTATTCTTTTAAAGAAAAAGCTTCAGGCACTTAAAGCTTCAATAAAAGAGTGGTGTAAAGATGATATAAAACGCTCTAATGATACTTGCTTTTCTATCAAAGCTCGGTTGTCTGATCTTGACAAGTTATTCGATAATGGGCTTAGCAACGAGGAGTTAGTCACTGAAAGGATTTCTCTCTTAAAGGAGCTTCATAATTTTAACAAAAGTCACTCTTTAGACTTGGCTCAGAAAGCAAAGGTGAGATGGGCCATTGAAGGCGATGAAAATTCCAAATATTTTCATGGGATAATTAATAAGAAAAGATCGCAACTTGCTATTCGTGGTGTTCTCATAGATGGAGATTGGATTGACGAACCTTGCAAGGTTAAAAACGAATTTCTCATGCACTTTGCCAATCGATTTGAGAGTCCTTCTGGTCCTTGTATTGATATTGATTGTCATTTGTTCAAAAAGCTTTCTTCTGAGCAGGTGGATGACTTGGAGTGTGATGTTACGTTTGATGAGATCAAGAAAGCGGTTTGGGATTGCGGAACCAATAAATCGCCAGGTCCGGACGGTTTCTCATTTGATTTTATTCGTACTTTTTGGGATATTCTTAAGCATGATTTTGTTAATGCGATCCGTGAGTTTTTCATCTCAAGTAAGTTCCCTCCTGGATGTAATTCATCCTTCATTGCTCTAATCCCTAAGAAACATGATGCGAAGTTTGTTAAAGATTACAGGCCAATTAGTCTCATTGGGTGTTTTTACAAGATCGTTTCTAAGATTTTGGCTAATCGTCTTAAGATGGTAATATCTGAGCTTATTAGTGATGTTCAATCTGCTTTTGTATCCAACCGTCAAATTCTTGACGGTCCTTTCATCTTAAATGAGCTTATTTCTTGGTGCAAAGCTCATAAATCGAAAGCCATGATTTTTAAAGTGGATTTTGAAAAGGCTTTTGATTCTGTGAGATGGGACTTCTTAGATATTATTTTAAGAAACTTTGGGTTTGGCATTAAATGGAGAGGATGAATTCAAGGATGTCTTTCGTCGGCTATGGGATCTATTCTTGTTAATGGTAGTCCGACCGCTGAATTTAAGTTCCACAAGGGTTTGAAGCAAGGAGACCCCTTATCTCCTTATTTGTTCATCTTAGTTATGGAAAGTTTGCATCTTTCTTTCAATAATATCATAAATGCTGATCTTTTTAAGGGTATCCGATTTGATGATTCGTTGACGTTATCTCATCTTTTCTATGCTGATGACGCAGTCTTCATTGGCAAATGGGATAGAGCAAACATCCTTACCATAGTTCGTATGCTCAAATGCTTCTTTTTGGCTTCGGGTCTTCAAATCAATATTCTTAAGAGTAAACTCATGGGCATTGGAGTCTCTAATGAGGAAGTTCTTGCGGCAGCTAACATTATTGGGTGTTCTACTTTTTCCACTCCGTTCTCTTATCTTGGTGTCAAGGTTGGGATGTCTCCTTCTAGGAGAAAGGCTTGGGATGAGATAATTGGTAAGGTTTCTAACAGATTATCAAAATGGAAAATTAAGACTCTTTCCGTTGGTGGACGTCTTACGTTAATCAAGTCTGTCCTTACGTCCTTGCCTCTTTATCATATGTCGCTTTATAAAGCTCCTTTGGGTGTTCTTCGTGACTTGGAATCCCTTCGCAGAAAATTTTTTAATGGTGCCGATATAAATGAAAAGAGATTCTCTATGATTAGTTGGAACAAAATTTTGGCTTCTAAACAAAAAGGAGGGCTAGGTGTGTCCAGCTTCTTTGCGCTTAATAGATCCTTATTATTTAAGTGGGTTTGGAGATTTCTTTCGCAGGATGCATCCCTTTGGCATCGTCTTATTGCTGTTTTATATGGCAATCGTTCTCCTTTTGTTCACACAGGTTCGGTTTCCAGTTTATCCCCTTGGAATTGTATCTTGAAAGAGCTCAATTCTTTGTCCGCAAAAGGTATTAACCTTCTTGCGCTTTTGAAAAAGAAAGTGGGAAACGGTGCGAACACTCTCTTTTGGGAAGATTGTTGGATTAATGATGTCCCCCTTAGCAGATCTTTTCCTCGTTTATATGCGTTGGAGCTCAAAAAAGGTATTACGGTTGCAGATAAACTCATTGATGCTTCGTTTGTTGCTTCTTTTCGTAGAAACCCCCGTGGAGGGGTGGAAGAAGAGCAGCTTCACCATCTAGTTGAACTTGTTGGGTCTATATCTTTATCTCCTTCCAATGATCGATGGGCATGGCTTCTTGGATCTTCTGGTGAGTTTTCTGTTCACTCGGCTAGAACATTTATTGATGATATTCTTTTACCTTTTGTTGGTGACGTTACTAGATGGGTGAAAGTGGTTCCAATAAAGGTAAATATTTTAGCGTGGAAAGTTTGTTTGGATAAGCTCCCCACGAGACTTAACCTTTCACTTCGTGGGATTGATATCCCTTCTATTATATGCCCAAATTGTGGTTTAGCTGGGGAATCATGCTCGCATCTTTTCTACTCTTGTAATTTAGCTCGGACTTTATGGCGTAAAATTGCTCGATGGTGGGAAATTGATATTCCAGATTTTTCTTGTTACGAAGAATGGATTGCTTGGTTCAAAACTACTCGGTTTTTTAAAGCTCAAAAGGAAATGCTAGAAGGGGTCTTTTATGTTATGTGGTGGATGATTTGGAAATTCCGCAACCAAGTGCTTTTTGGATCTTCTCATTCGCGTATGGAGCTACTTTTTGATGATATTGTTTCGTACTCTTTTACTTGGTGTTCCAATAGATGTAAAAACAATATTGATTGGATTTCCTGGATGAAATGTCCTAAATCCATATCCTTGTAATTTTCTAGCTTCTTGCTAGTTTTTTTTATTAATTTCATTTTGCCGTTCAAAAAAAAAATTAACAATTATTAAATATTTATCGTGAAGTAAATCATACTCTAAGTGTTTAACGCGTGTGCCCCCAATAGGCTCACATATTCGTAACGTATACGTGCTATCCGACTACCATAATCCAACAAACTTTTCAACATACCACCAGAGGCGGACCTAAAGGGTTCTCAGGGGTTTCACGCGAACCCGATGAATGTTTGTCACGTGTTGTAAATTTTTGTTAAAAATTGTGAATTTTCAGAAATGAACATGGTTATGAAATTATTTAGTTAATCCACTTATATTTCAAAGAAATACGTGTCGTCTTAATTTGTTTACTAGTAATCGTTAACTTAGACATCTTTTTAGCATCAAATTCCATATTTATGACATAATAAATAACGAAGCTATATATCTTAATCGCAAATACTTTTAAAAGTCATTATTTTATTTGTAGCTACAAAGAATTGAAAACAGAGCAAAAACGTGAAATTATAGACGAGCATCAATAATGTATGTATGCATTTTTATTGAAGTCCCGATGAAGCAACAAATATAGATACTAAAAGAAAGAGCACGAAAAAGTGAGTTCAGCGATACCGGTCGCGCCCCAAGAACCGCCCCCCTTCACCTCGAACAGGCCGGCCAACAATAGACGGTCTTTATTAATAAAAAACTGGTCCATCTTGAAAGGAGGGCTAAATCAATATAGCTTAAAATGGGGCTGCTATGGGTTTTTTAATTATTTACTTATTTTCATGCATCTTAGTCAGCTTCCTAGTCAGTGACAACTCAGCCGCCATGTCAGCGGGACACAAGCAGGACATACACATGACACACTATGTGGCCCAAAAACAACGTGACACGTGGCAGCTAGTTTAGTAATCTGTAACTTAAAGGGTGCGATTTAGAAATATGTAAAACCTAATGAGGGCTAATATTGTAACATTTGTGTTTTATAAAAACCATGGTTCTAAAAGGCGCGCAAAGGCCTCGCAAAGGCGCGAGGCGTGACCTCCACGCCACGCAATAGACCAAGGCTTGGGCTTAAGGCTTTGCGTGAGATGAGGAGTGAAAAAACATGATAAGACGCGATAAAACGTGATGTGTGAAGGCTTTTTTTGAATTCAATTTTGATAAAACTCGTATTTTTATATACAAATGAAAAAGGTTACATGCAAAGATAGTTTCTTGACCTTATTTCTTATGTATGACACTTTTTGTAAACTTAATATATTTGATATATATTCAAATTTTTTTTTTTTTTTTTTTTTGCTAACCATGGCAATAGACAATTCTTGATGACATGCAAGGTTTGTTTAATTAATACAGATACAGTATGAGTTAAAATTTTAAGACTTTATTAATAGTGAGTTGGATGCATGTGGTTCGTGTAGAAATTATTAATAGTTTTCGAATAATAATGAAATGTTGATACTTGATAGAAGTCAAATAAAATGTGCTATGAATCCTTTTAAAAAGAAGAGATGCTGAATGTTGATGAATGATCATCCATTAACAATGAAGTGGTTGTTTTCAGCCCAAAATGCAGCCCTACGTATTCTCAGTTCTCAGCAATATCATCTTCTTGGAGGTTCTCGTTCACGATTTACCCATGCTAAAAATAACATCGGGTGGTCAAATCTGTATCATATACGGTCTTCATCCTTGTTTTCTTGTAATTACCATTATAGTACCTCGACACTACTTAATTCTAACGAATCCTCGTACAGGTTAGCAATGGCATATACGGGTAGTCTTTTTGTAGTCTGCACCTAAATTTGATTCAAGTTTGTATCTCATACGTAGCTTTTGATAAATTAAAATTATTTTCAGGTTGATGAATGGGAACATGCAAGAAAACAACTTTCGGAAGGTAGATCTTGAAGTAGTTTCAAGAGAAACCATCAAACCAACATCTCCAACGCCGCATCATCTAAGAACATTCAACTTATCAATTATAGACAATTTCACGTTTGATGTATACACCCCTTTGATCTTATTTCTTCCGAATACAAACAAAGCTAGTGTTACGGATGTCGTAACCAAAAGATCAAAACATCTAAAGGAGGCTTTATCTCAGACTCTAACTCAATTCTATCCTGTTGCTGGAAAAATTATGGACAACTTGCACATCGAGTGTAATGATGAAGGAGTCTATTACATGGAAACTCGTGTTAACAAGGCACTCAATGATTTTCTTTCTGACCCAGATGATCCAAAAATGAGGGAGTTGATGCCTGAACATCCTCGAACATCAGAATCGTCTGTTGGAAATTTTCTTTTAGGTGTTCAGGTAAGTTTTATAATATGTGTGTTCTTAATATACAATTGACTAATAAACACGTTGATCTAAACATGCGTCTCCTCTTTATACACATATTTATCAGGTGAACATATTCAGTTGTGGGGGGATTGGTATTGGCACTAGCGTGTCACACAAGATCTTTGACGGAGAAACATATTATACCTTTATGAAAGCGTGGGCAGAAGCTGCTAGAGGTTCACCGCAAACAATTTCACCAAGTTTTGTGGCTTCTAAGATCTTTCCTGGCAATCCTTGCAAAGATTACTCAGTTTCTTCAAAGTTTTTGACCTCCAAAAATTCTACTACAAAGAGATTTGTGTTTAATTCTAACGTTTTAACATTGCTCAAGGCACAACCAGTTGCATGCTCCAGCTCATCACGTGCACCAACTCGAATGGAGGCTACAACAGCAGTAATATGGAAGGCTGCTGCAAAAGCAGCTACCACCGTTAGATCATTTAGTCCACAATCACCATATGCTTTGTTGTCAGTGGTGAATGTTCGGAAAAGAGCATCACCACCTTTACCCAGTGAGAGCTTTGGAAACCTTATTGATGCAGCCGGTGCAATTTGCTTTCCTGAAAAGCAACCAGATTTGCCAACTCTGATGGGAGAACTGAGAGAATCAATAGCCAAAGTAAACACAGATAAAATCGAGTCTATGAAAGGAGAAAAAGGACACGAGACGTTTAACAATATATTAAAAAACTTGAACCATCTAGCAGAGGCAGCCTGTTGAATAGTGGAATGTATAAGTTGGATTTCGGATGGGGAAAGCCGATTTGGTTCTATGCTATGAATGCGAGTCTTTGCAGGTTTTTGCATTTGAATGATATGCTAAAGGGTGGTGGTGTTGAAGCCATAGTTACATTAAGTCCAGAAGAAATGGAGATATTTGAGCGTGATCCTGAGCTTCTTTCTTTTGCCACTGCCAACCCAAGTCCCCTTCAATTTCTCAACAATTAATTTGCATGTTACTCCAAGCTTGAAGTTTTTATATTTTTTGTTGCTTTTTCAGTTTAATCGCCTCTTAGAAAATAAATGATAAAAAAAGGTTGTAGGTGAATTTTTATCAGATATTATTATTATTCAGTAAAATCGAGTCAGAAA
Source organism: Tanacetum coccineum (assembly GCA_026074375.1). Taxonomy (NCBI): domain Eukaryota; kingdom Viridiplantae; phylum Streptophyta; class Magnoliopsida; order Asterales; family Asteraceae; genus Tanacetum; species Tanacetum coccineum. The sequence goes on from BQNB010013813.1 coordinate 72,524, forward strand.
ATCAGGTAAACCGTAAAAAATGTTTTGAATAAGGCGGCAAAACCGGGGTCCGGTGAGTCCGGGGAACGGGTTCCAACCGGCACAGATCAAAGGTGCAATTTAAAAATTCGGGTCAAAGGAACAAACAAAGACACCAAATTACTAAAATTTTCCAATTCCACTTTATTTTAAGTTGGTTATATATGCAATTATTGTGTTTTAAATGAATATATTTCCAATTCCTCTTAATTTTTATATTAGGAAGCGTTTATATATTAGTTCCATTTATACATTATTTACTATATTTTGTTGTACGTGAAACTGAACTATATATACGTATGTAATATCTCCGTGCGTCTAGGAAATAATCATAACCAGTTGCGTTAAAATACTTACACCAACATGCTATCCTTCTTTTGTGCTTTAACAACATCTCATTGATTTAGTAACAGATATATAACTGATATTGACGAAAAATGCATCTATTTCCAAAAGTTTTAGTTAAACGTTCATGTAAATATTTGTTTGATGCTACTATTCTTTTTACAATAAATTGATCAAGTGGTATATTATTGATACCATGCAGTTGACAACTTGACACATGCTTAACTTTTTGATATTATATATATATTCAACCTTTTTTTTTCTGAAAATGGCAATAGACAATTATCAATTATAAACTTTATTAAAAAGCAGCCAGTTGGCCATTAAATGCTTGCCGAAATTTTAAATGCAACTAGACCTGATTTTTCCGGAACCCATCAGAAACCCGCCAGAAAACCCAACCGACCCGATTATTAATACTCTAACCCGGTTTATGCTGTGTTGTAAACACGTGTCTCAAGACTATTAACACGTATCATCGACACACATTATCTGGTGTTTCATTGATGTGTTCAGCCGCCACACATAGTAAATTGGGAAACACAACTTCACCTTCATATCTTTTTCATACATATGCAATTACACACACAATCCAATCCTTTAATTTTTGCAGGTATGTTAATTAAGCCTAATAGTTTAGGGTTGATGGTAGGTTTATGTTGAATGTTATGTTGCATAAAGTTTAGGTGTTTATTTTTTTCACATAATCAATTTTGTGTTTTTACTAATACCCGTGTTAAAGATTCGGCTGTGTGTGTAGATGGTGGGTTTATGTTAAATGTTATGTTGCATAAAGTTTAGGGGTTTTTGAATTGGGTTAATGGGTTCTGTTATTTGGAATTAGGGTTGCTTGGAATTGCTCTAAAGCATTGTCTTATATAAGAGTTTAGGTTATTTGTATTTGGTTGAATTAGAATTAGCAGGTTATTAAGGATTAGCTCCCAAATAATTGTGTATGATTTATTATCTGAATGGAAGGAAATGTAGCATTAGCTTCTTATTGGGATGTTAGTTTGCCCTATTAGAGATGTTCAGGCGGTACCTATTTGGGTACATCTATGCACAGGTGATGATCTTAAAGGCAGCAGATAAGCTGTTTCAGCGTTTGAAAAGAAGTGTTTATATGTATCTTCTTATTTTTAAGCTAACAGTTTCAAATAAGAATTCCCGCTCCTATTATCAAAATGTTTTTCACGATTTTTTTTATTACAGAGACATTAAAAGTGTTGATGGAAGCACGTCCAGAGTTATCAATGACAACGGATATATCAAACACCACATTTTTGCACACCACATCAACGCAAGGCAACATTGACGTGATGAACTATCTATTGGAGATAGAGAGTAGTCTGGCATTGATAGCGAGGAGTAATTAGAAAACAACATTGCATCCAGCTTCAAGAAATAGGCATCATAGGGTGGTGGAAGCTCTTTTGGAGAAGGCGCCTGGGATATCAGGGAGGAATTATAAAGGGCAGACCGCTCTTCGCATAGTTGCGAAAGGTCGAAATCATTAGTTGGTTGAGGAGTTGATTAGGGGTCTGTCGCTGATAAATATGGCTGGTGCTAAGGGGAATACAACGTGCTCAGGTAAATACTCGGTTTCGATCATGTTGGTTAAATGTAGCAATTTATCATTGTTCAAGTAGCTTTAATAAATGTAGCCGAGGAAGTCAAATGTTTTAAAAGAGTTTTTTTGTCGCCTACTTTCTTTTGTTAAGAAGTATCACACATAACGATTGTAGGAGAAACTGAAAGAAGCACAAAAAAAGAAGCACAAAATGAAGAAAGGGAGAAGAGAGCGGTCGTCGCTGAGAGAAGAATAACAGCTCTCCAATGCTCAAAAATGATTAAAGGAATTATTTTGTCTACTAATGATTTCAAGGTAAGTAGAATCCTTTGTTACAACCTTTTATAATTACTTTTTTTTAAACTTGGTGTGTTACTGTTTGCCTTTGCTTAATTGCAATTTGCAACATCCTGAAATGATACCCTCTTTAGACATTATGAGTTTGTGACCACCTTACCATTTGTCCTTGGAAATGAATATTTGACCTGTTATCAAACAAATACAAATGAATTTAACACACACATGCTAATTAGACCCTCTTTGCTACTGCAGGTTTAGTCGAACAGTCGATCGGGCCGCTGGCTACTCATGAATATGTGTAATTGTTAAGCATTTAAAAGAAGAGAAGGGTCGTCGTCTTTGCAACCATAACCAAAAATCCCTATCTCACAATAGACGTTGCTACTGTCATTCGCTGTGCAGAGAGTAAGATTCAGTTTCTTTAAATAAACTGATAACATAAGGTTCGAAAATCACTAACTTTTATTTCTTAATATTGAAGTTTGTAACACAGTAGTAGTGGTTGCTTTTGTTAAAGTTATTTATACATTACTGTTAAGCAAAAGCTTTTAAAAATCAGAACATAGTTTGCATACATATATGTAAAATAGTTCGTCTGGAGAACAATAAAGAGATGTTTGCCCGGCGGTTTGATTATCTAATTTTATTTAGGGTTATGCTAATGACAACCGATAAGACCCTTTTTATGATCCTTTAATAATCAGAATATAAATATGTTGCAACTCGACTCATGTAGCCATGTACAATAATATGTATAAGCATATCCAAACACCCTAAAAGGCCAAATAGCATTCTTTATTTTTTTATAATCTGATATGGGTTATTTGAATTCAGTTTATATGATGATTCTTAATTTAGTTAATCAACAAAATGTGACGATCACATTTGACTTTTTTCAGTCAAGTTTGCTACTTTTTTTAGAAAATAATTGATATAATATGGCTGATGAGTTATATTGTTCGACATTTGAATGCAACAGATACCACCCGAAGTCCTTAGGCATTTTGAGCAGAAAATACCAAAGACTGTCATACTTAAAAACCTTATAGGAAGAGTTTGGCATGTGGATATAAAGCAAGAGAGCATCAGCTGAAGTACAAATGGCTCAAAAAGGCTTGCTTTGGTTATTAGTTTATTCATAATATATATTACCAAATTGTGTTGTGGTTATTGCAAAGGTTAGATGATGGGTCAATAATGGCATACATGAGAAAGTTAACCGGTTGTCCAAGTAACGTTTTTAGTGATCAAGTCCCAAACTGTGATTCAAAGACAGATGAAGCAGCATTGGTGAGCATCTTATATTTCTACTACTGTTATTTTTAAGTTGTAGCTGTTATACCTGATGCTAGTGATCAAGTCCCAAACTGTGATTCAAAGACAGATGAAGCAGCATTAGTTCGGGTTGTTGATATCACTGAGTTAAAGATCTTGTGCATCATTTTGGTATCTATATTTCTCATTTCGGCTTGGTTCTATGTTTTTGGTTCAGGTTATTGATATGTGTTTAATTACACATACCATTTTCCATTTAAAACGAACTTAAAAGAATAAAAACATACCAAAAATACATTGTATTTGTATGTTTGCATTTGTATTGTGCAGGATATGGATATCTTACAAAAAGACGGAAAACCAAGCAAAAATCGTCAAAACAGGA
>BQNB010013814.1:0-76415 GCA_026074375.1 Tanacetum coccineum
TCCATACCTTAAGTGATTAATCTTAGAAATAGAATTTTACGATTAGTAGTTTATAAACGTTTAATTTTATCGTAAACGTTTTTACATTTTGTTATTATCAAAACATCGAGAGGTCGAAAAATATAAATAACACTTTTAGACATTATTTGTATTAACAAGATACTTGATGGGATTTGTTTGGATAAGATGAAACTAGATGGAGAGATGAAGAAAGAGGAGAAAGAAGTTATGATCAAGATCAAAGGAGAGGCACTAATAGAAAAGGAGGATCCTGGAGCATTCGTGATCCTGATCTGGCTGGAAGGTAAGATCAACCTCAATGCATTAGCCGACACTGGTTCCAACATCAATGTTATGCCATATCATGTTTATAAGGAACTAGGACGTGAGGAGGTGCAGGATGTTAAAATATGAATTACAATGTTGAACCATTCAAAGGTGAAACCTATGGGGCTTTTGAAGGATGTCCTGTGCCAGGTAGGTGTAACCACCATCATCGTAAAATTTCTCATCCTGGACATGTCGATTGACAGAGATACACCAATACTCGTTGGGAGAGGATTTTTGTACACATGTGGCAGCATCCTGAAAATAATAGAAAGGATCACATCTACCTTTGATGGGCTTTGTCACCAAACGTTTCGTGCAGCTAAGGTGAGTTTGGACACGACAGAAAGTGACAGTTATGACGAGGTGGAGTATGTTATTCAAAGAAATAAATTTGGAGCACCGATATACATACCAAAACCTGCTAGGTACTTAAACTGTAGCGATCCATTGGACCGATCTCTAGCATTACAGGAAGTATTAAACCCGTTCAAAAAAATCTGTGTTTGGAAGAAAGTTGTTAGTTTTCTTGGATCTTTACCCGTTGCATTACAACACGTTGATTGAAAACCGGAATATACGAGGAATTATTGCAAGAAGGAGGAAGGTGATGGGCAGTGGCACGCCGAGATCAGATTAACCGACCCTTATGGAAATATTTATGACCAAGGATTTGTGACAAAGAAGACAACCAAAAAATTAGCAAAGTACCACAAGTTGAGTGACATCATGTCACCCAACTGGTTTCAATAATAAAGGAGTAACTATATACTCCTGTTTTTACTTTTTAATGTTGAGTCAAATAAAGTCAATTGTTTAAATCCATAATGGATTGCATTTGATGTACGGACATTAGTCCGATAAATGTTAATATTAAAAGAGTCAGTTGGTGGATTGAAATAAATTTACAATCGTATTTGCATTTGAGTTATAAAACGTAAAAGGTAAGTTTGAATTACATAGATATATATAAAATATTATAAACTAAAAAAATTAAATAAAAAAATATATATATAATTTTTATAAAAGGGCAAGTACGCCGCACTTCTATGAAGTGCGCCGCACTTTGCGACGGTTCATCTTAAAACTTATAAAACAAGATTTCACTCTTTATAAAAAACTCACACACTCACCAAAACCGTCGGGTTTTTTCACAAAACTAGAAAAAAATCGAAAAAATCAATCCATCAAATTAGTAATCATGCCAAGGGTATGTTAATTTTGTTCTTAAACTTGTTTACTATCAATTTGTTCAACTTCTTGTTTATTAGGGTTGTTTATAATTAGATTTGGGAAATCAAAATTTATGCTTATTATGAATAATTAATCCTTAGAATAATGATATACAAGAGATATTTGTCGAATGCATGTTAAAAATTTTACAAATCTGAAAATTACTGTTCATTATATATATTAATTGTTTGTTGAAAATAATAGGAAATTCAAAATTGTTTTAATCAGCCCAGAAAGAACGTCTGTTTTGCTAGAAAACCGGCACGCTTTGCAAATTTTTCAAGAAGTACGCCACACTTCTATGAAGTGCGGCGCACAAATATGACCAGAATAAAACAAAACGTATGAAAACCTATCAAAAGCCCATCCATTGATACTAATTGCTTTCTAACATCATTGTATACTTTATTATGAATCGTTTTTTATGTATAAACTATGGGAGCACATGACGATGAAGCCGGATCCTCACGATCCAAACGCTCCCGATAATACAAAACGGTGGAGGAAGCTATGCTTCCATGTGTCCATCACCTGTATTTTCTTTAGGAAGGTTGTAACCAGGCTACTAGGAGTTGCTACAACACTACGCTTACTCAATTGCTTCCTCGACTCATTTACTCACCATGTGTTATGGATTAGAACGTATTGAATCAAATGGGTTGTGGTGAGGCGATTGATGTGACGTTGGCGATCAAGTTGTTTGTGGCTGGTACAAATGAGGAGGTATTTACTTCGGAAGCATAGACTAATGCTTTTAACATTGACGAGCCAATTTATAGTGAGCTTTGCCATGAGTTCTATTCTACCTACGAGTTTGATGAAGTTTGTGCTGCTGACGATTTGAAAACCAAAAAGATAATCAAGTTTAGGCTTTGTGGACGTGATGAGCATTTCAACGCTCAAGAGTATTGGTTGAGCATCAGTCGAGAAGAAAATCTTAGTTTGTCAAGAAGCCATGCTTCTACTATCTGGAACCCAGTTTTGAGGGTGTTGCATAAAATGATCACTTATGGCTTGTGTTAGAGGATGACTGGGTATGACAAGATACAAAAAAATGATTTATGGCTATTGAGTATGTTCGATGCTAGACACCAAAATGGGTAAACGAATGTTGCTTGGTTAATAGCAAGGTGGATGAAGAGGAAAGGAGTTGGTAGTCAGAAAGAGAGTATGATTTGCTGTGAATAGTTTATTACGAGGATTGCTAAGAGGAGGAATTTGCTATCTGATGAAGTGCTGAACAGTTTGAGTGCTCTGATCTACTATAGAGCTTTGGATACTACTAAACTTAGAGACTTAATCGACTATGAGGGTAGGCTGATTCTTGAGGCTCCAGAGCCAGGTGTACCTAGAGTTGCTATTCTTAGACCTCCGAGAGCATCGATGCAGGATTTGTATAAGAGGAGGGTAGCATGAAGATATGTCAAGGGGCGATTGAGAGGATGTCTTATAGACAGTCTTATCACTGGGACAGGTATGCTGGAGTATTTGAGCACATGGCTGAGGTTTATAGTGTTCCACTGCAGGGAGCCTATAACCCACCTGGATATGATCAGCAGCAGTATGACCAGTATTATCAGCAGTACCCACTGCAGCAGCCGCAACAGCAGCCAGATGATGATGATGAGTAGTGTCGAGATGACACAAGTTGGTTGTGTGACGACATGTTTTGGGTCACGTATGTTTTAAAACAATTTCTCTAAAACATTATTATTATTATTACTATGGTCTATAAAATGCCTCTGTTGGCATTCAAATAATATTTTCGTACTTCCTACTATTAATTAATTAGAAATATTATTATTTGTGTGTGCTTTGTAGTATTTATATTTATAACAGGTAAACTAGAAAGGCGCGTGACGAAAGACGCGAAATGAAGATTCAAGTAATTCTTCATATTGGGGAGTATTATTTCACTTTCCCATTTTATCTTTCTCTATAATATTTCACATTAGGGACAATGCTCATATTAAGTATGGGGGGAGATAAACTGGAAAAGTAAAACATTTATCTTAAAAAAAATTCGAAAATAATAATAAAGATTTTTGAAAGGTAACATTTTATTGATCACATACAAGCAATCTGACTCTGGATTGATAACATTACTAGCATATTTATACCACCTAAAGAAAAATTGCGAGGATTAGATCTTAAGAGATTCGGGTATCCACCTTTGATACCTAAGATGATTTTTATCTTTAGCTTTCTCGAGTTAAGGTTTGAATGCAATTGCAAGTGTCTCATCCGTCGTTACGGCTGTGTATTTGTAGTTTGTTGCCTTTTCTGGAGCATTGGTATCGATTTAAAATTATATGAGTGTGTCGGTGATTTGTTAATTCTAGAACTTGTGCTTGAAATCTTTACGAGACCTCAGTATGAACACGTTCGTGTGTTATAAACATTTTACTGATTAAGAGGTGATAAAAATATAAATATAAGTATACAATAATTTTGTTCAAAAAGATTTTAAATTAAATTATCTGAAATTTTATTCGTACGAATTGAAGCGTAAATATTGGTATCACTGTTATAATGAAGTGCGAAGGTTGCAAACTTCTAAGTTCGTTTGAAGTAGTGTTCTTATCCTAAGTATAGGGGGAAAGCAAGTTTCCCCTAAGTTAGAGTGAAATAAGGCAAAATAAACCAAGCCAAAAAAAGAGAGAAAAGAAGTGATGAAGTGAAATAAATGTTTGTTACATTTACGGATAAAGTGGATTATGATTTCATTATAAACCTTTTCAACAAATATAAAAATAATATCACTAAATAAATTACCTCTTTTGATGTTTATGTTTGGTGCTTACGCCATGTCGATGAAGTTTAGTTTCTTGTACAAGCCTATGCTAATTTGAACATTTCATGATTGAGCGTATGAGTGACTTCCGTTTACTATCCATTTTACTAAATTGAGCGAGTGTGAAAATAAACTGATCTATAAAATTTGTGAGTTGCTTTGTCACGTTATCTATTCTTGTGATCATTAATTTGTTTTATTAAAACGAAATGCTTTTGCTTTGATTGCTTGAGGGCAAGCAATAAGCTAAGTATGGGGGGATCTGATAACGCTCCAAATATACATAAAAAACCCTCAAAAATGTGTGAAATATATATGTTAACGCATGAAATATTGCACGTTTGGTTGCTTGTTGGTGTAATAATTGTTGCAGGATCGAGAATGACGAAAAGGACTAAAAGCGCAAAGATATTCTGTTAAATATACTAACGGTCATCAAGAGAAGGATCTAGAAGATAAGAATTAATGAAAAAAGCCAAAAGTGCGACGCACTTCCCTGAAGTGCGGTGTACTTGAAAGCGAGTAAATGCAATTTGATTCCTAGACCAAGTGCGGCGCACAAATTCTCTAGTGCGGCGCACTTCTCCTGCAGTTACTCCAAAATCATTATGATTGCAATGATTATGCAACCTTTCACTCCCCCAATCCCACAACTGATGCACCCAACCTTATCTATATATAGGGCATGAAATTAGAGGTTCAAGCATATCTTAAATCATTCCATCTCATTTTCACTCTATTATCTCTTAATCCAAGTAGTTCTCTTTAGAGGGAGTTCTTTGGGAAAGGTTGAAGTGTCCCTAGGATCTTCATCATTTCCAGGTTATAATCATATAAGAAGTTGTAATTCAGGCCAAAGAAGGTTGTGGAAGAGTTGTTATTAGTTGAAATTTCGGGTTACTATTGTTTCATTCAAAGAAAGTTATTGTAAGGAAATCATATAATTTGCTTATGGAATCGATATAAACACGTTTATCCTTTTGAATACAATGTTTTCTGAATCTATTGTGCTTATTATGTGTTTTGTTTCCATGATTATGGAGTAGTCTATCATGTTTGTTTAGGAATCATGAGGGAATTTTGGATCAAACTTGGATAAATTAATGATTTTTGGAATTAACAAATATAAACTTGATGTTTTTATACTTGGATCTTTAATCATCATTTTATCACCACTTAGTCCGGATATAGGTCGAAAGACTCCGTCTTCGTGCTTGGTTTCTAGTTGTTTGTCTATGAACAACTCTATCTTAGCCTTCTGAGGATTGACTAGTTAAATGATCATTAACCCAAGAATAAAAAGGTTTAACGCTCAACCTCATGTCTAACGAACTTGGTTGAGCAAGTTTATATTTATTAATTCCAAAATGCGAATCAAACTTAAAGCATTTTTCATAATTAAAATTAAAGGCCGAAAGGATTTTTCTTTATGAGAAATAGACAATCTTTTAAGTAAACTACCCGTTTTTTTAATCGATTATGCTAAAATTCATGAACTCGTTATCTTCCTAAGTTTGATCTTATTGACTCTTGTATCCCAAATAAACATTGTTTCTATATCTTGAAATACACCTTTAACTTTAGATTGTGACAGTCTATAAGATAACCTTTTTGTAAAGCACCCCGACTTTACTTAAAATTACCAATCCCGTGTAACGACCTGGTCTTACCTAAAAATTATACTACATACATGGGTTATACTTTCACCCGTGTGTTTTCGTCTAATAAACTGGTATTTTCAGTCTTATAAATTTAAAGCTTTTGAAACACATCAGACACTCTTCCTTGATATATCCTTCTGCAATTGATCCCTCGGGTTGAGCCTTATTACGGACATATGACTTCAATTGCATCAAGTGCCGTTCAACTGGATACATCTATCTGTAATGAATGGCTCCACCAAGCTTCTCCTCATATATCAGATGGACAGTCAAGTGGACCATGACTGCGAAAAAACTAGGAGGGAATAACTACTCCAACTCGCACAATGTCCGCACAAGTTGATACTCCATTTTGTCTAATTCGCTAGGATCAAGAACTTTTGCGCACAACCCTTTGAAAAAGAAGCAATAATCAGTCACTACTTTGACTACACGAGATTGTGTTCTTGAAATCATAGATGCTCATAAAGAAATAGGTTAAACATCATGCATTAAGATGTGCCCATCATGACTCTTAAGATTAGAAATTTTTTTATCTTTCAAGCTTACACCCCTCAAAATATTTGATGAATACCCATCAGGAACTTTGAGATCTTTTAACAATTGTAAAAAGTAGGACTTCTCTACACGAGACATCGTATAACATGCTGGGGGTAAGTACGGCTTTCCATTAGGGCGATTTATAAGGTGAAGGTCATGCCTAATTCCCATTTCCTAGAGATCCTTACAGGTGTTTTCTTTGTCTTTAGTCTTTCCATCCAAATCTAATAAGGTCCCAAGAATATTATCTGACATGTTCTTCTCGATATGCATCACATCTAAGTTATGTCTTAGTAAATTGAGCTCCCAATACTCTAAATCAAAGAATACACTTTTCTTTTTCCACAACAGGTTCTCACCATCAATATCTTCTTCAATGATAGTATTTATACACTCAAATGCACCCTCGTTGTCATGTGTTGCCTCTTTTGCATGAGTACTTGTTGAACCAACATCCTCCTCCCTCATCCTTTTCTTAATGCTTTAACCACCTTGAGTGGGTGGAGTTCGAAAAAATAGACATGCCACACGACCCTTGGTGCTCCAACTTGATAAATTTGCATATGTAGGGAAATTGTTGATAGTCTACATAAGGGAAGATTTAACTTGAAATGTTGCTTAGAAAAAGCATCATAAGCGTCAACACCCTTCCATAATAATTGGAGCTCTTTTATTAAAGGTTTTAGATATACGCCAATATCAGGAGCTTTTTCCCCTAGAATAATTGATGAAAGAATGAATGATTGTCGTTTCATGCATATCAAAGGAGGTAAATTATAAGTAATCAATAACACTGGCCATGCGCTATGTGATGTACTCATTGTACAAAACGGATTAAAACCATCACTAGCAAGGCCAAGCCTCACACTCCGAGGATCTGAGGCAAACTGTGAATGTTGATCATCAAAGGCGCTTTAAGAAATACCATCTGTTGGGTGCCTCAATTTTCCATTTTTTGTTCTACCCGTATCATGCCACCTCATGTCCGTTGTTGTTTTCTCGCACTTGTAGAACCTTTTAAGTCCCAGAATTAAAGGAAAATAACGTAAAACTTTTGCCAACTTATTTGATTTGCATGATTTTGAACTTTCACCCACTTCCTCGCTCTTATATCGCGAAGCTTTGAAAATGTGGCATGATTGTTGACCCACCCTATCATCCTAATAAAGCATATAATCGTTGGGGCACGTGTAGATTTTTTTGTAACCTAGACCTAAATCTTTGGTAAACTTTTTGGCTTCATCGGCAAATGATGGTAATGTTGTAAGATGTGAAAATGCATCCCTCAAAAGTTCTAGTATCATGCTAAAATTCTTGTTAGATATTCCAACAATACATTTAATGTGATATAAATGTAAAGTAAAGGATAAATTTGAGTACTTGCAACCAGCGTACAATTCTTTGTAACATTCTTCTAACAACTTCTTATATGAAACACCCTCGTCACCATGATCACCATTTTCCTCATATTTGTTGGTATCTCCTTCCATCGTTGTATCTCCTAATTATGTGTTATCCGAAGGCAAAGAATTTATACCTAAGGCATCACGAACCAAACCTCTTATGTCCTCTTGACGAAAACCAATTTCCTCCACATTAACAATGGTAGATTGAGATGGTGGTAAAGATATATTATGTTCTCCATGGACAGTCCATTCTGTATACCCGGGTAAGAACCCATGACGCAATATGTCCCCATGAGCGCTTTCCAGAACCATTTACTAAGACAGCATTTATTCATGGACATTTGATCAATCCTCTTATACTTCTAACACGAGCAAAAATTATAAATTTTTTAGCCCCATCTCTAAAAGTTTTGCTTGTAATCGGAGCATTAATCAAACTTTTATCCATCGCTTATACTTACCGAGTTTACGATACAATGCCTAAAATCATTAGAATTGAAATATCAACATTTACCTAAGTCTGATAATTATAAGCAAACTAAAAATATCTAAAAACTTATGCTCAACTAATCTAAACCTGATATTCCCATCTATATCATGAATCAGATTATATTCATTCACCTAACTTCTAAAAACTTGTTTTACATCATCACTATTAGATCTATACAATAAACATCATCTCTAAATAGAATCTAACATTTGGAGTACAAATTTCAATAACTAACAAGAAATGATCTAAACCTGATATACGATAACAGAATTCAACAATTTCCATAGAGATTAAAAACCATACTAATTCAACAATTAGTTAACCAGTTAGCAAATATAAACTGACAAATGTACAGGGAAGAAACTAGATCTAATTTTAAAATTTTCTATAGAACATCAAACTACAATCTATTCATTTATGATAATTCATGAAATATGTGGTGAAATATGCAGGATTCCCCTTACCGACTCAAATAAACAACACATGCCATATACCAATGCATATAAGCAACAAACTTCAAAATTTCTACAGCTAATCGATAATAGGATGTAACATAGTGAGCCTACTTAACATTTTCTAAACCGATACGAAAAAATAAGCTATAAGACAATCACTTCACATTTTGACAACTTAACCGATATGAAAAAATTATCTACAAACAGAACCTAACATTTTCACAAATTTACAAAAAAACACAAACAACGAATAAATACTACTTCGTAAAAGATAATGATTTCATTATATCTAACATTCCACTGATCATATAATCCTAAAATCAAACATCACCAAGATCATATCAATACAATAAACTATATCTATGAATTGAACCTAACACTTTCTGTACATTTACTCATTCTCATCAACATTCACCTAAGTCTAATAAATTATAAGCAAATCTAAAAACTTATTTTACATCATCGAGATCAGATCGATGCTACTTTTCATCCATACACAATTAGCTATAAACATTCAATCTATACGATATGCATAACTAATTACAAATAATTACAACTTATCTATACCTTTGATGCACAGTTGTTGAATTGGACTGATGACCGATTTAAGCGATTTGTGACTGCAACCACCACCTGATCTTCACGCTCCGTAACAAATCACATGTTCCATTCACCACCCGACGTCACGCGTCGTAACAAACCACCCTCACTCTGATTTGGTTATAAAGTGTTTGTGATTTAAATCGAGCTTTATGATTCGATTTAAATCATTATGATTTGGTTAATTCCATATCGATTTGGTTATAAAGTGTTTATGATTTGGTTATTTGTGATTTAAAAATTAGTTCTCAAGGTGTAATTTTAAATACTTTATGATTCGGGGAAAAATGTTTTGGAAGAAGTGAATGGGGAAAAAGTGATTGGGAATATACTGATGTAAATTATGGAATGACAAATATCAAAAAAATATTTAGATAATAGTCCACGCTTTTCACTGTGTACTTTTGTTTTTTTATATGAAAAATATTGTCCACGCTCTTTACCGTAAACTAATATTATGTACACACATATAGGTGTGGTTATTTTATCAAGGTTATAAATATCGTGAGGCGTGGCGTGGCGGCATGGCCAAGCCTCACGCCTTAGCGGCTATGGCCTAACCTTTGCGCTTTTAAGACGTGGCTTAAGCCGGCTCAAAATATAAAAATATTCATACATTTATATCATAATTCATATATATTGAGTTTACAAAAAGCGTTGTACATATAAATAAAGTTAAGAAACTATCCTTACATGTAATATTCTTCATTTTGAAAAAAAATTATCAGAGTTGAATCTAAAAGGCTCGCCACGCCTCAGGCCTTAGTGCGCCTTTTCACGCCTTATCTCACGCTACGCCTAGAGTCGACGCCTTGGTCCATTTCGTAATGTGGAGGCCACGCCTCACGCCTTAGTGAAGCCAAGGCGCGCCTTTTAGAACACTATATTTTATACCCGCCTATGACTGTGAAAAACATTGTCCACGCTTCTTAAACCGTGGCAATATAAGCGGGAAGATTGTCATTTTTTATTGTAGTGTGTATTTTGACACGTGACTTATTGAATGTTATGTTATTACAACATGGATAAAACATAAAAGTACACTTTTACTACTAAAAACATAACATGTTTTATAGATGTTTGAGAGTTTTATGAAGGATTTATTTATTTAAATATTTTTTTTGTCAACTCCTTAAATATTTTTTTTATGTTATACAAAATTTAATAAAACTATATCAATGAAAATACATTTAAAATATAATCTATCATATATTTTGTATCAAGTATTATATAACACAGAAAAAAAATAGTTAAGGTCAAAGTTGAATTAGGTTAACTCTAAAAATAACTCAAACTGAACATTTTATTTTGGGACGGAAGTAATAAGAGATTATGAAATATTATTTTGTTTACAATCTCTTATAATTCTGTTTGTCGAAGCATAATCTATCAACAATCTTATGTACCAAGCATGCCCTAATGTTAGTTTGTTCAATGTTAAGTAATGGTCGTGCGTATCTTAATTTATATTTATATACTCGGAGATTGGCTTTAAGTGATTGTATTTGTGTTGGGTTTGGATGACGGGTTTTTTATTCAATTGTTGAGCTGTCACATTCGTAAAGGTCATTGTTTTTTTCAGCGTCGTGTAATTACAGTTAAACTAAATGTAGTATGGCCTCTCGTAACACGTGGAAGAGCTTCATACGCATCGACAATTGTTGTGCCTCCCTTCATTGACTTGTGATCATCAAATTTTGGAGGTGGTTTGGTTATCTACTTAACTAAACGAAATTTTAGCTGTTGTGGAATGTATATGGTTTGGTTATCAGAACTATGATTGTTTCATGGTTGGTTTGGTGAATGAGTGAATATTGATGTAAACTAGAGTTGACGGTTATACACCCTATCATATAGTTATGTGTCAGTGTTTTTTCAAAGTCGTTCGTTTTGATAGAGATTGTTGTTTAATGTCATGGTATTTAAGTATTTATGAGCAGGTTTTATCATAAGATTAGTGAGTGTTTCTACCATAGGATGATCTCAACGTTAATTATCTAAAGCCGTCAATTTACATCTACGGATCACACAAGACTTAAATTTATCCCTATAAATACACATGCATTTCATGAGAATAACCAAATTATCTTCTTCACATTTCTTACACACACTTAACCCTAGTCGTGTATGAATGTTCCCGCAGCTCAAGATAAACACTCCTATCTTGGGGTTTAATTAACCGAACATACGATTAGTCTCATATTTATCAATAACTAATTTTAATCCTCACTTACATAAAGATGCATCCCCCTTGGGGGTATCCTATATCTTCCCCCTATAAATTCAGTAATTTCTATTTCTCATTTGTATCGATTCTATAGAACCAAATAAAGTTGAATTTATAAAAAAAATGTTTAAATCGGTGGAGAAAACCAGCTCCGTAGACCCATGGGTGTTGACTAACCATCCACCAAGGATCAACCCCATCCACCAAGGATCAACCCAATCTTTAGATTGTTTTTTTAGAAAGGCAACATATATTACGAAACCCCGAAGGGAAAACAAAACAACCCAATCTTTAGATGTTTCATGCTAACCGAAACGAGTTGGGATTAAACCAAGATCTGAGTTGATAGTGACTTGACTTAATTAATTCATAAAAATATTCCAAGTATGAAAATTAATATAAAAAATAATTTATATCACATTGAAGGGGCTAAAACTGTATATTTATTCTCATGGTTAATTATTTTGGGAGGGGAAGAGTAGTAATAAAAACAAGAGTAAGCTAACAAAACTAAGGTTATAAATAGCGTGAGGCGTGGCGTGGCAGCATAGTCAAGTCTCATGCCTTAAAAGTCATGGCGAGTCATTGCGTTTTTAAGGCGTCACATAAAGCGGCACAAAATACGAAAATATTTAAAAATTAATGTATTTATATCATATTTCAAATATATTGAGTTTACAAAAAGTGTCATACATAAGGAATAAAGTCAAAAACTATCTTTACATGTAATCCGTTTCATTTCTATAAAAAAAAGTTTTTTATCGAAAGTTAATTCAAATAAAGCCTCCACGCATCATGCCTTATCACGTTTTTCAACTTCTCATCTCTTGTCACGCCTTAAGGCGGCGCCTTGGTCTATTGCGTAGTGTGGAGGCCACGCCGCATGCCTTTGCGAGGCCTTAGCGGCACCATGACATGCCTTTTAGAACCATGAAAAAACCATTACTGTTATTTGTGACAAGTCGATAAACTAACAAGGATCGAGTTTGCGATTTACTCTAAGGGGTCGTTTGTTTGATTGGTTTTGCATTTGAGGTTTGGGTTGAGTCCTAAAATATATTGTTTGGCTAGGAGGTTTAGGATTGAAAGGTTGAAAAGGGCCCACAAAATGAAAAGTAGGGAGTGTTGGTGGGTTTTGGTTTTGGTTTTGGTTTTCTCTCACACATAGTAATTAATATGTTTTTCTCTTTCTCTTTCACACACATATACACATTTTTAATATAAATAATACTTTTATTTTACATTTATATAAATAAATATTATATAAATATTATTTTTCTTTCATATTTAATTTTACAAATCTATACTAAACCCAAATCCTAAACCAAATCCAAATCTAAATATAAACCCGTATACATACCAAACGCACCCTAAATTCTAATGTAAATAATACGAGCATATATGAGTATATATATCTAGACACAAACATAAATCATCAGAGACTCAAATAGCACTATTGAATAGTAGAAGCTAAGTCCTTAAAACAAAAAACAAAAAAGGGTAATGATGTAGTCTGAATATATACGTTCAGATGTTCATATTTTTAATTTGTGCAGGTACTAAAATATGTTCCATAGGCCACGAAACAGAAACCAAAAAATTCACAAGCAATATGTCTTCCCGCCAGAAACATGATAAAAAAAACCGCAGCCACTAACGGCCCAGTAGAACATTACTACCGTGGTGTCCATAAGCGTCCTGGGGGACGTTACGGGGCTTTAATTACAAACCCAGGTAAACATACCAGTCTTTAGCTTGGTACTTTTGATACAGCCGAACAAGCCGCTCTAGTTTATGATTCAGCAGCTCACCAGCTTCAAGGCAACAAAGCCAAAACAAACTTTCCAAACCCTAACCATTTGTTATGGCCTGAATCCGCACTTCCACCATAAGCACTCAAAGTTAGGCTCCCGAGTTATTCTGGTGGAGACCTAGCTGCTAAACTCATGTTTATGTATCATCCTGCAGCTCTACTTCCACCAGAAGCACTCGAGCTTAGCCCCTCGATTTATTCTTCTAGTGGACACGCGGTTGTTGTACCCATGTTTATGTATCATCCTGCAGCCCCACTTCCACCAGAAGTACTCGATCTTAGCCACTCGAGTTATTATGGTGGACACGTGGCTGCTAGACTAAATTTTATGTATCATCCAGGAGTGATAAACAATGACATTCTCAATAATGTGAATATGTCATATGAGACATCTGTTGGTGATAGTAGCAATTCTGTTTGTTAGTACAAAATGTGTGGTGGGGCATGAAATAGATCAGGGACGCTTATTGGGCCGGGGCGGTAAGCTGTTGATGGACCAGATCTTGTACTATGGCAAGTAAAGGTGGTGTTTTCTTGCACAAAAGATAGAAAATTGTTAGCCTTATCGTAGGGACGAACCCCACGATTAGACTCTGGCGTAAGAGTAAGTACTTATGTTGTCATAGAATATATGTGTGTTAAAAGGTGTCAAAAATTATGTACCTTGTGGTGTGTTAGAGGACCCTTATTTATAGGGGAGCCTAGTACTAAGGTTTCCTAGTATTTTGCTTATAGCCGTAGTGGCCAGAGTGGGACCCTTATCGGGCAAGGGTCTATGGTAATTGTGACTGTGGACGCGGATTCCCTTCCTTAGACGCTGGTCATTCCGTGGATGGTCTACGAAAGCGGCCTATACCGATTCGCGTCCGTCTTGCTATACCCGGGCCGTGCCTGTGTAGTCCTGAGCTTAATCTCGGCCCGTTATACTTATTATTTATTTTGATTGGGACAGGGCCCAAATGTGACAGTATAACCCATGCCCAAAGGCCTGGTATACCCATTATACGTCATCAAGTCCTCCCAGTCTATTATTTTTACTGCGTGCGACTCTATGCTGCATAGTAAATATTGCTAGACTTTTGTTCCGTACGCTCTCCTTATTCAGTGATTGCTTGCTTCTCCGTAACTTTTCCTTAATCGGTTTGGTAGGGTTTGGGTGACGTGTGTGACTCAACCTGCCCTTATTTTTTGTTTTCAGATTTGGGCGGTGACTCGGTGTCATTATCCAACGAGCATCACATCTGCTATTTTAGTTATCCCATACGTGGTGTTGATATAGTGCTTGCACTGTCGTCATCTTGGTGCTATTGGGCGCTTTACTATGCAAGGTAAAATATCCCTTTGATTTTTACTGTTTCCTTTTTCTTCTTCTTCACCAGTTACCACCATTGTTAAAACTGTTGAGCTCTGTCAACCAGTTTCTACGTTTTCTACTGCTTCATCTTTCTTTAGGCCACTAGGTTAGGTCTTCTTTCTTTCCTTATACATCACGATAAGTACCATTCGTGATATTAAATATAAGTTAACTCAAAAAGCGTTAGATGCATTATGCACTAAGTATCATATACTTGCTTGTGTTCATCCCACATTACCTGGCCCAAACAAAAATATTTTACAAAGCCTTGATGGCCAAGTTGGTGTGTATACATGGTTTTTTTATTTTGCCAACTATCGGATCCCTTTGTCTCAGTTTCTTATGGATGTTCTTAGCCATTTTCGTATTCATCTTTCTCAACTGTCCGTGTTTAGGGCATCCAAAGTTTCTCACTTTGAGATCTTATGTCGTGTCCACGGCTTCCAACCTTCTGTTAACTGCTTCCGTATGTTCTATACTAGTTCCTACAGTAAAGGTTGGATGTCATTTGTCAAGCATTTTGACGGGGCTCCTGTTTGCCATTGCAAACCGTTAGATTCGGTTAAGAACTGGAACGACCATTTTTTCTAGGTTGACTCCACTGTCTTTTAACTTTTTATGTCTTTGAAAAGAAAATTTTTAAGTAAATACCCCCCCCTCCTAAGCTTTCTCAATATGATACAGAAGCGTGTGACTTCTTGCGCACCCATACTGCCTCATTCCAGAGATTTTCAGAACCTTTCTTATGCTAGGTTGGTATAAGCCGCTATTATACGATGGATGAGAACTGCTATTTGACGTTTTGGGATGGCAATGAGGGTGGGTAAATTTTGCTTTGTATTTTAGATCTTATTGTGTTGCTATTATTCCTGACGGTTTTTGTTACAGATATCATTTCATCACCAAAAACACAAAAAAGAGAAAAGATTTTTAGAGAGAGAAAGGACTAGAGAGAGAAAGTAAAATGAGAGAAAATAGTTACTTGCTTAAAGAGAAAATGAGAAGCAACACCCTCTCCACACTTGGAGAGGGCTTTATATAGTTACAAGGGTGGATAAGCCTTATGGGCTTTGTCTTTGGGCCGGACCTAAATGGAATGAGTTTAAGCCTGACAACTAGGCCCAATTAGCTTAAATAAATTCCCGTAAGCTATATTTTTCTTATACAAGGCTCAGGAAAAATAATGACCATCACTTTACTAAAAACACGGCTAATAATCTCCCCCAAGTGGTGGTCATTCAATTGTCGATCCTTCTTGTGACGTCTTGAGTCTTGGAGCCTTGTATTCTTGGGAATTCCTTTTAAAGTTCCATTTACATGCTTGTGATCTTGGATCTTGATCTTTAACTTGATATTCTTTGACAAAATACTGATATCGTAGTCTTTATCCTTGATTTGTCTTGACTACTGAGATCTCTGAATCTTTATCCTTGAATCTTTATGCCGCCTTGCGATCTTGTGTCTCTACCCTCATGCTCAAAGTCTTGAAAGCTTGCTAACATTCTCCCTCAACATTTTCTTTAACATGATTACTTGTACCACAT
The DNA here is from genome assembly GCA_026074375.1 of Tanacetum coccineum. Lineage (NCBI taxonomy): Eukaryota > Viridiplantae > Streptophyta > Magnoliopsida > Asterales > Asteraceae > Tanacetum > Tanacetum coccineum. The sequence goes on from BQNB010013814.1 coordinate 16,445, forward strand.
TACGGTAGGAGTAGTACTTGATCTACTTGTAAGATATGTGTTTGTTATTGTCCGGCAATCTTGTCAAAAATGTTCTTTTGAGGAAGTGCTTGTACATCAGAGATTACGGAAGACTTTGACACGTGTGCTTGAGCTTTCATCATGTATTTATTATTGTCAATTAAGCATGAGGTCTTGAATCTTGACTCCGCTGGAATGAGGTTGTAACGCCGTCACTTATACATGAAAATTGATGTTAGTGTTAAGTAACAGATATAAATGAATATGGCTTTATCATTCGTCTTGAGTTCGGTTACATTAACCTCCAGTTCCGTGAGGACCGTTTTACAGTATAAATACTGTACCTGTGATCGGGTAGGTTCAATTTAGAAGAACCTCCTTGACAGGGTTTCCAGCTCAAAGTATTAGATCCTCTAACGCGATTGTATTAGATTCACCGTGCTTGCTTGTTCTCATTACCGAAACGTCTCAAAGCAGACAACACAGTAAAAGTGAATCAGATAGTTACTATCTTTCTGATTGAGTCGTCAATTCATATACTGGACCAAAATTGATATCCAGTTGACACAAGCTTGATTCATTAAGAATCTCACAAGTCACCTACCAAGAGCTTGTTTGATGTTGGCTCAAGAAGGATTTCCATCGTCACTGTGAATACTAAAGTATATCACTATGATGTTCTGGCAATTATCACAAGGATAATGCGTAGGACTTTTTTGATACCAAATGTTGTATAATGATGTATGACATTTTGTATATTAGGATTTGTGTCCTAGTGAGATTTTGGATGGATCTCGTTGGCTCTAGACTATATAAGTGCACATTTGTTATTTGGTAATCGGAGGCTGGAGCAGACTGCCACCTTTTCAATATCAACAATCTCGGAATGAGAAAGCCGATAGAAACTTGTTGATCTCCGTGAGAAATGAAATATAGATCTTTTGAGAGATTCTGAGTGGCTAGGGAGGGTTGTGCATTGCATCACTGGGTCCATGATGTCAGTTTTCAATATCATAATCATCTTTGTGATTACCGATAGATTATGTATTGATCTGGTTTCTGCCTAGGGTTGTATAGAGGGCTTCTTTCTTTTCACCCTTTATCCTAGCAATTCTTTTTCATTCTTCAACCCCATCAGTGCTTACTGAGACTTCATGACTAGTACCTTGTTGGGTTTGTTCCAGCACTAGCTTCATCTCAGTCGGCACTATTCTCTTATTCTCACTTTACTCCTTTTTTTCAATTATACCTAGTACTTCTACTCTATCTAATAGAGTGTTCTTGGGTAGATCCCTCTGGTTCTGGCTGGATCATGGAACGAATATACCTAACCTTAACCGCCTTATAACTCATTGAGAAACAATATTTGGTCGGTCTTTAGGGTATTGCCATGAAGATCCATAAAACCATTTGATAAAAAATCGATCAACGTGTCTGATAATCATTTGAGACACATTAAGTGTTTCCATAGTTACCAAAAAGCCCCCCCTACACATATGCACAATATTATGAAAGAGTTTTGCACATGTGAAGTTTGGGAACACACTTATAGATTGAAGATCGTATACATTATTAATCCGTATTGATCACATTTTGATCATTATTCTCCCCCTCAAAAATTGCACATGTGTTTACAATTTTTGACAATTAGTGAATTAACAGCAAGTTAATGTCCGGAATTCACATGAGCCTAACTTAGTCTAGGGAGAACAAGAGTGCATGCACAATGAATCATATTATTATACCCCCCCTCAATTATAGAATAGAGTGCAAACTTATAGTGGGAGTTTGTTGAGCACACAATTTTGAAAGAATTTGAAATTTTCTTTTTGAAAATATCTTGAAAAAATTATGCTCAAAAGGAAAATATGTGAGATATATCTTGTTTACCATCATTTTCCTTAGTACTTCTATTGAGCATTCAAAACTTTAAATGTTTATATGACTTTGCTCAAGACCGAGAAGATGTGAACTTCTCGTTGTTTAGGATAAATGTACATAAATGAACATTTTCCTTTCTTTAGGGCCCGAGTCTTAAGCTGACATTTACTTAGAAGTCGTAGAGAAAAAGTGAAAGGACATGTTTTAAAAGCATTTAAAACTCTCGCTCGAACTTTATTTATTCACCCGTGTTAATATTAATCAACATTTCTAGGTGCACAAATGTTATCGATTATCGAGAGACATGTCAGAGAAGATTATTTTTGTATTTTTGAAATTTTCTGATTTTGTATTTTGCTTTTATAGGTTTTATATTTTTATATTTTGTTTTTCTGATAAAATAAATACAAAGAATTACTATAATTTTGCAAGACGATCAAGTTCCTGAGGAGATAAGCTGCGCATACCAAGGCGACAAACCAAATAGGTGAATCGATCCACCAAAAGGGCTTTAGTGAAGAGGTCGGCCAGTTGGTAATCCGTCTTGACAAAATACAGTTCAATCGTACCCTTTTCTATGTGTTCCTTTATGAAATGGTAGCGGACATCGATGTATTTTGTTCTCGAGTGTTGGACCGGGTTGCAGGATATGGCTATGGCTGATTTCGAATCATAATAGATTAGAATCTTGTTGAAGTAAAAGCCATAATCCGTTAACTGTGTTCGCATCCAAATGACTTGGGCATAGCAAATGGATAGAGACACATATTCTGCTTTCGCGGTTGACAGCGCTGTACAGTCTGGTTTCTTTGAGGACCAGCTAACCACCTTTTCGCCTAAGAATTGAGCTCTATCGGAATTACTCTTGAAGGTGTCTTTACATCCCGCATAATCAGCATCTGAAAATCCGGTTAGTTCAAACCAGAATCCTTCGTATACTAAAGACCCATATTAACATTTCCCCGGAGATAACGAAAGATCCTTTTAACCTCTTTAAGGCGCTTCTTGGTTGGCTTAGCCTGGTACCGAGCACATAAACAAGTAGCATGTACAATGTCCGGTCTACTAGATGTAAGATACATTAGGGCACCAATCATGCTACGATATTTTATTGCATCGACTGGAGACCCATTTTGATCAAGGTTAAGCTTGTCTTTGATCTCCATTAGAGTACCAACGGGATCACAAGTTTCCATTTCATATTTTTTAAGGATTTCTAACACATAGTTGGACTGGTTTATAAAGATGCCACAAGGGGATTGGTTAACTTGTAAACCAAGGAAAAACGTCATTTCCCCTATCATCGACATTTCGAAGCAGCTTTTCATGAGGTCAGAAAATAATTGGGTATACCTAGGGTGTGTAGAACGAAAGATAATATCATCAACATAGACCTGTACCACTAAGATGTCGTCGTCGAAGCGCCTTATAAACAACGTAGGATCAATAGTGCCTTTAAAGAAGTGATTCTATAGGAGAAACGTTGACAATTCATCGTACCATGCCTTTGGTGCTTGATTTAACCCATATAGTACCTTATTTAACTTGTAGACATGGTTTGGATGATCAGCATCGATGAAACCTTCAGGTTGACACACATACATGTCTTCTTTTAACGTACCATGCAAGACAACAATTTTCACATCCATTTGAAACACAATGAACGATTTGTGTGCAACATATGCCAAAAACATCCTAATAGCTTCCATTCTAGCAACCGAAGCGAAGGATTCTTCGAAATCTATTCCTTCCTCTTGGCGGTACCCTCTCACAACCAGACGAGTCTTGTTTTGGATGACTGTGTTCTCTTCATCATGCTTGTTTTTGAATAACCATTTCAAAGTTAGGGGTTTTATGTTATCCGGAAGAGGAACTAACACCCATACATCAAGCCTTTTGAACTAAAGAAGCTCGTCTTGCATTGATTCAATCCAAGTAGGGTCGATCATCGCCTCTTAGACATTCTTCGGTTCCATAGTGCTTATCGTTAATGCATACATGCACATGTCACCATCAGATCAAAGTTAATTCCTTGTCAAAACTGGTCGTGAGGGTTCTCCTATCACTTGTTCCAAAGGGTGATCCTTAGTCCATTTAAATTCATGAGGGTGTGGTTGGTAAAATGTATGCATGTTCGATGGATCCATATATTGTGAAGATGATGATTCAACATCACTTGTGGATGGAGTAGCAAAAGGATTTACAAATGTATTTTCATCGAACATAGCATTTGGAACATTGTCAACAATTGGCGCGGGTTGATGTTGAACATGTTATTGTTGTGTTTCTAGCTCGTCAACATCCTGTAAAGTGTTTGGAAAAATTGTAGCTTGAGAGGATGAATTTGATGGTGTTGGTGCGGTGTTTACTGTTATTGTAGTTGCCGTTAGAGTCTAAAGAACTTGAGGTGCTTGAGTAGCTGTAACAGTTCTTGGAGCAGCTGACGGATGATCACCAATGAAATCATCATACATAGCTTCGAACAGTAAATCCAATTCACGTTCAGTTGGTTGTTGAGTTGTTATTGTTGACGGAGCATAAGTAAGATCGAGTCCTGAACTAATCTGTCCAGAAGTCATGCCTTGAAGCCCGGGTTTTGAACTGCTTTGTTCAAAAGCCATCGCTGAGAGCTTATCAAATGTCACATTCATCGTCTCTATGATTTTCTTTATCCTTCGGTTGTAAACTCTGTAAGCACAGGAATCAGCAGAATAACCAATGAAAAAGCCAATATCATCTTTTGCACCAAGCTTCCCAATATCTTCTCGATCATTCTTGAGATAATAGAGAGCCTCGAATACATGTAGACAGGAGATATCCAATTTTCTGCCGTTAATGAGCTCGTATGATGTTTTGTTAAATCAATAGTGAATGATGGATCGGTTTTGAGTGTAGCACGTAGTAGCAATCACTTCAGCCCATAAGAAAAACGGTGCACAAGAGAAAATTAACATTGTTCTAGCAGCCTCTACTAACATCCGATTTCTTCGTTCCACTACTCCATTTTGTTGAGGTGTTTTGACAGAAAACGCTTGGTAAGAGATGCCAACACTATCAAAGTATTCTTTAAGGATTTGATTTTTAATTTTGTGTCGTTGTCGGTTATTATGATGATGATAGGGGATTAAAGAAGGACAGTGATTCTCTTCAGGAAGGTTTTAATCACTTCTGGTGCTTCATCTTTTGATCTGAGAAAATGTACCTAAGTGTAACAAAAGTAATCGTCCACAATCACTAAACATACCGCTTTCCATTTATGCTTGTGATTCTCGTTGGACCACACAAATCCATATAAAGAAGATGTAACCTTTGCTTAGAATTTGGAGCTGGTTTGGGTGGGTGAGACGCCCTTTTACTTTTTCCTTGCTCACATGAGGGACAAAGATGTTCTTTATGATATTTGAATTTTGGAAGACCAGTGACAAGATCGTTTTTGGCAAGGTCATTTATGGTGTTAAAGTTAAGGTAGGAAAAATGTTGATGCCATAACCGTGACTTGGTAGAAGTTGCACGAGCCATGAGGCAAATTGGGGATACAGAGGCCATTTCATGAAGATTGATGGTGTAAAGGTTTGTTGTGCGATTTCCTTTTAACAAGTCAACTCCTTCTAAGTTTCTAATGAAACATGTATTTCTTCTGAAAGCGACCTCTAAATCTGAATCACAAACTGCCCAACCAAGAACAGGTTGTGCCCCAAGCCCTCGACGAAATAAACCCTGATGATCAAAATATTTCCCCATTGAAGATTACTGAAACCCATAATTACAGCAACATGATCATTTCCAAAGCGAACAGTTCCCAAAAACTTCCAGACGAAATTGATGAGAAGCTTTAGATTCCCAGTCATATGCTTGGAACAACCTGAGTCGACGCACCATAAACATATTTAGATAACCTGCCAAGAAAAGAAGTAGAATTTGGAAACCGTTTGATTGTAGGTTCTGGAGGGTTAGAAGTGCATGCATTATCACCATTAGAGCAGTCAGATTGACTCTTAGATTCACTGGATGCGATTATTTTTCCTTTAAGGTCAAAAAGTCTTCCAGTTGGTAACCACCTAAGACAAGATCTAGGTTTACTAGGCTTAGGTGAAGCAAGTCTTTTGTTGGACCTTACTTTCTTAGGCTTCATAACCTTTGGCTTTTGTTTCTTTTGATTTTCAGTGTTTAAAACATTTACCTTTTGTTTCTTACCACGAGAATTCATGTGATTCACATAATTAGGCACACATACATCATGATTAGCAGTAATTAAACATTGCTTACACATAGCACAAACAACTTCAGATTTATCATTCCGAATAGCAAGCTTAACGTGATTACATTCAGATGACATGTGTTTCTTATTCTTAGAAAGCAGTAAATTCCTAGGGTGATCTTCTACTTCAACTTCTTTATTTTTGCTACAACTACTCTTAGACGCAGATGGGACCCTATCATTCTTTGTATTGCTCCTAGGTTGTGACCTTCTGGTCTTAGCAGTCTGTAGAAGATAAACAATTTGAGTCAAAATTAACATCTTTCTTAGTGATGACATGAGGTTGTGAAACAGTGATCGGATTTGTCCTAACGCTTGCTCTAACTTTGTTAGGTACATACTTATCTTCCCTAGGAGGCTTAAAAGGATTTATCCTAAACATTCCTGGGGCAATCACCTTATCATTGTTCACAACTTTTGATTCTTGTGGTGTGGGTATCGAGTTTAAAGTGACTAGTTTTGACAAAGCATGTGTCTTATCGATGTTGGGAAGACCTTCAAATTTTGGAAAAGGAGTTACAACATAGAGTTTTGGTTTAGAAGAAGAAGGTGGTTTTCCCAAAATTGATTGCTTACAAAACTGAGTATTCACACTTGTACTTTGGTTGTGTCCTTTTGTTCAGAAACCTTATCAAACAATTGAGCTCTTAACTTAGCATTTTCATATATCGTATCATGTAATTTATTTTTCAAAGAGTCAATTATTGTTTTAGTTTGAGCATGTGTCACTGAGATAGAGTCAAACAGGTTTTTGTATGTAGTCTTAAGATGAGCATTTTATTTTTCATAATTCCGAACCTAAAACTCTAATTCTACGTTCTCATTTTCTAGTTTCTGAGACAAAGGATCAAGGGTATTTGATACACATGGAGTATCCTTACTTTTACCCTTTTGATCTCCCAACTAAGCTTGCAACCGTTCGATCTTTTATTACATGTCATTATAAGCTTTATCGTATGAAATTTTGTTATATTTGCATTCTTCACACTTTTTATACCAATCATTTCAAAGTTTAGCATATTCATTATTTTTTTTAATGATACAATTTTCAAATCGTTTTTTCGTACGGTCAAGATCAGTTTGGAGATTTGATGTTTCTATAACAAAATTACTTTGCATAATAGACAGAATATCTTGACTGACAATTGCTCTCAAGAGACGCTCGATTTCTAATTCCAAAGCCTTGTGTTTGGCAAGACATTCATAAGCTTCGTTTGTAAGAGATTTAAAGTCTCGAACAAATTTGGCTACTTCTTGCAGAAATTGTATTTTGAAATTTTGCAATCTAACATCAACTTGGTTAACGATAGGGAAAATTTCATCCTTTACAATTTTGTAAATCTCTTGGTGAACAGAAGACGACCAATTGTGTAAATCCAAAGTCATTTTTTGTTTGACAACACGTTGAAGAGTTACAATGGTGCTTTTTACCTCATTTAGAAATTTTCATGCAACACTTGGTGTAGTATCATCCGAAAATTCTTCATTTGGTATTGAAAATGATTTAGAAACATTGGCCGTTTTAGAAGTATTTGAAAAGTACACCTCTTCTCGTGACTTGGCCGTTTGAGAAACAAAAAACCCCCCGAAAGATGATTAATCTTTGTGTAATTTGCCAGTTTTATTTATTTGTTCAATTGTTTCATTTTTGAGCGACTCTCTTAAGCAAGTTGCAGTGTCTCCTCTGAATCATACACAGCAGGAGGATCATGCTTTTCTAATAGAATTTTGCCATCATACAAACTTTGTTGTTTCTGCTGAGCTTGCTTGAGATAAAAAGGATTTTGATAACCCAAAGCCATTTTATGTTCGGTGTGGTAAAACGAGTCTGGCTTAGGTGAAAGCATGTGCATCGTTTGAATCGATTGACCCGTTTTAACCAAAATATTATCTAATTCCTTTATCTTATTCTCAAGTTGAATTTGTTTATCAAGAAGCTCGTCTTCGCGTATTTTGAAATCAGACTTCAACCTTTTCTTTTCTTTGAGAAGAGAAGAAACAATTGATTTTTCCTTTGAAAGCTGTTTATTTAAATTTGAAATTTCCTTATTCAAAGTCGTTATTTGTTTACCGAAACTTAAGTGAAGTGCATTTATCTTTTTAGTAAGACATTGTTCTTGATAAACAGACTTTTGATAACATCTTTCAAGTTTGTCATATTTTTCTTGACTAATTTCAAAACACTTTTCTTGATTTTTATATCTAGCAAGCTCAGTGGTCAAATCAGCATTTGTTTCTTTCATTTTCTGATTTACCGAGTTGACCTTTTCAACTTCAAGTGCCAAATTATTATATAATGATTCAAAGTAAGCACGTGTTTCCTCAACAGTTGCAGGATGTTGATCTACTGTTCCCCCCTCCTGTTCCACACTCGAGAAATCAGAAATAACATTACTATCATTCTGTTGTTCTTGGTGTGGTTCAGGAATGGGTTCGAGTAGCTCAGTATACTGCTCCTCTTGAGTAAACATATTAAATATCTCATTATCATAGCAGTTGTCATAGTTGTGTACCTCAGCTGATCCGTCTGAATCATAGACGGGAGCGTTGTCAGTCTGAGTACCCGATGTCGATGCTTGCTGCAAATTAGCCATCAAAATGCAGTTTGCATTGACTTCCTCAATTTCATCAAGATCTGCTGCAGCAGCCATCAAATCAAACTCTTCAGCTTGGAGTTGGATTCCTGCTTCTTCCTTTTGAGCAATCAACAACTGAGTCTGAAGATAAGCAACATCCCTTCTCCTTGGTCTGACTGTGCAGTTCCTAGCAAGATGACCCAATCCTCTGCAGTTGTAACACCTTATCTGATTACCATTATTCCCAATCGCATTACCCTCACTACCACAACACCTCTCCGCCCGAAACGCTGCGCCCACCTTAACCCACCCGCCCTGCATCCGCCTCCCGCCCCGTCCTCGCACTGAGGACAACAATCTCTGCACGGCCCTTTTAGTCTGTATCAGTTGCTGTGTACAACATCTGATCTAATTACCATTTATTCCCAAAAAATCGCTTACCTAGCCCGTGCGGCTACAACATTACCATTCCCATTCGGATTCTGATTAGCAATCCCCGAAACAACAATTAGTCCTTTCTGATTTCCAACATTCTGAACACCCGGATTCTGAACTGCATTCTGAATAACCTGATTCTCGACATTATGTACTGCATTATACCCATTCTGATTCCCAACATTCTGCCCAACATACTGTCTAAACTGATTCCCACCATTCCCTCCAACTATCAGCATATGTCTGTCTTGACCCATATTCATACCCGATTGAGCAATCTGCCTATTATGAGGGTTTGATGAAATTTTTCTGGTTGTTGTTGGTTGGTGTTGAGTAGTTTAGTTTGAATGCCTTAGCCATTAGAACAAGTGCCATGTTCATTGCGGTTGTGGGATCTATAATGTCTTCGAGATTTGGCATTGGTTGTTGCATGTAGTTCTGGTTGAATGATGGTTGTGGGTTATAGTTGTTGTTAATGGGTTATGGCTGTTGCATGTAGGTACTTGGTGATGGTTGATCTTGGTGAAACACTGATTAATTGAAAGGATTTTTGGAATTTTCCATGAGTGCTAGCGGATCATGTATTTTTGCAAGTCGTTCAGCTCTTAGATCATCTACCTCATTTTGATTGTACTTCAACAAATCATACAACTAAGTGTAATCTGTTGTATGCAAGTCCTTTGTTTGATGAACAATGGTAACATGTCGCCTCCATTCTGGTTGTAAGTTGTTTAGGAACTTGAGATTACTGGCAATCTTTTCTGGAAAGTGTTTGTTTCTCTTGAAATCATTCATCAACTTTGAGAAACGATAATAGTAAAACTCAATCGATTCCCCATCAGTGGAAGTAAACCTTTCCCATTCATTAAACAACTTGACCTTTTTCTCTTGAATTCTGATATCTGAACCTTTCATCATTTGTTGAACTCGTAACCAGATTTCTTGAGCAGTTTCACAACTATCAACAGCAACATAGATGTCTTCAGGAAGACCGAGAAGAATAGTCTGAATGGCTTAATCATCGACTTCTACCTATTTAAGCTCCTTCTCGGTGAGCTCATCATCTGTCTATTCATGAAAGGTTTCATTAACAGGAACCGCACGGTTTACATCACCTGGTTCAGGAATCATTCGTCTGACATAAGGACCATTTATAATAGAATTGTAGATTACCTTTTTATTTGGTCTGCTCTTAGCATACCGGAGAAGACGTGATGACCATGAAACATAGTTCTCTTTGTTAAGCATAGGAGGGTGGTTTTCAGAACCGGCTGCATAAATGTCTTATTGAGTCGACATTGCAAAAGTGATGTGAAATGATATACAAGGATCTTTAGTGGGTAAAGTGATTGTTGTTGTGGATTGAAACCAATTGAAGTTCACGGGATTTTACAAATCTTAGATTTAAACCGAGAAACGAATTGAATCTTTCGCGGGATTTTACAAAATCAAGTAGAAACCGTGAAACAATAATTAATTGTGGTTGAAATCGTTGTTGAAATTGAAGTACGTGAGCTTTTGTAACGATTAGTTTAGCTAAAAAGGACTAACAGTGAACACACTTGCAACTTAAAATAATAAATGGTTGATTAAAACTCAAATAAGGACTAACGGTGCAATTGTGGTTCACTTTGAAGGACTAATGGCTGAATTATAAGAGTTAAGGACAAACGATGTAATTCAGTTGCAACTTGAAGGGTAAATAATTCAACAAAGAATTAATGATCAAATTGACTTGAGTTCAGGGACCAAAGTTGCCAATTATGAAATATGTTTGATAAATCAAATTCCCTCCAACTCTTTACGTCGTCTACTTCGATTATAAATGATAAAATTGCAACGTTTATGTTTTGTATCTCGCGGACTCGTACAAATATCGTCGGCGAAAACCAAATATACCACGATGATCGTTGAAAGATCGCGATCGTAATGGTATATGTTAGAAGACCCGAGAATAACCGAAGCTCAAAACCGAAAAACTGAAACTGCACGAAATGAGCAGGTTTAAACATTTTTAGCTTATGTATAATTCACCCTTGTTAGAAACTTATAACACGCCTAAGTATTGTTGTATACTTCGCCTTACATGCAACGTATAGTTTGCCTTTAAGAAACGTATACTTTGCCCACTTGTTCAAGCGTATAAATCGCCTAGGTTTGTTGTGTATAAGTCTCCCACTTGTACTCGTATAGTTCGCCTTCACCCTTAACGTATACTTCACCTTAAAGAAATGTATAGTTCGCCTAACTTGAACGTGTATAGTTCGCATGTTATGAGGTATTGTTCGCCTGACACACAAACAAAAGAACGTACTATGTCCTTTTCTGGACCACAACGAGTAACAACAAAAACTTGTCCTTGTGCTTATCTTAACCGTGGACACAAAATAACAAAGATACCACAAAAAGCTTGAAAATAAGCACTTATACACCGGAATAAGCAACCACAATAGGCTCTAAAATAAGAACTTTAACAGCAAATAAGCCCAGAATGAGTAACGGAGGTAAGCAACTTATGGTTTTGAGACACAAAGATAAGAAAGAAAAAATCAAACTGAAGAGAAGAAGAAAAAAACGTGAAAAGAAAGTTGAAATGATTTTTTTTCTCGTTATATAGAATATGGAGGCTGTTTGATATGAGGAAACAAGAAATAACGTTGCTCACTGTTGGAAATTAGGAAACAAGAAATAAAACGTGACTAAGAAACTAAAAAACAAGCCCAATAAACCACAAACGTAAGTGGTGACAGAAAGCTAGACACGTTTTTAAGAATAAAAAAATTCAAGCTTGTTATTAATAAACACATAAAAGAAGAGAGAAATAAAGCCGAATGATAAATAAGCACAGAATAAGCCGAATGCAATAAGCTCAATACGAACCACAACTAAACCACTAAACCACTAAACCCAACCTTGGTTCTTGATACCACATGTTAGAGATATCATTTCATCACCATGAACAGAAAAATAAGAAAAAAAATTTAGAGAGAGAGAGAGAGGTTTTAGAGAAAGAACTAGAGAAAATGAGAGAAGAATGGTTACTTGCACTAAGAAAAGAAAAATGAGAAGCAACACCCTCTCCACACTTGGAGAGAGCTTTAAATAGTACATAGAGTGGACAAGCCTTGTGGGCTTTTCTTTGGGTCGAACCTATTACACAAGGGCTTTAAGCCCGACACTAAAGCCTAATTAGCTTAGAGTAATTCCCGTAAAACTACGTTTTCCTATACAAGGCTCGGGAATAATAATGATCATCACTTTTACTAAAAACACGGCTAACACTGCTTAACTTTTTCATTCTCTGCCCGAAAAAGCTTATTTTTTTCTTGGAGAACGTTGACTTTTTCAGTTAATTGGGTGATTTGAAAATCTAAGGCCCTGAAATCAAGAGTACGGTCTGCTTCACTACGGGTCTCATTTAATTGAGAGATTTGCATTCTTAATTTTTTATGGCGTTGTCTTTTCCTTTAATGGAAGCTTTCATTTAAACGATTACAAAGACTGAGTCAAAATCAGGTGCATCTCGAGCAGGTAGAGATGTGTTGTTTCCAAAACTTTCTTTAAGGTTTTGATATTTTAACTGCAGACTTAAGTGATTTACCTCAAGATTGGAAAAACGTTTTACTAATTCAGTATGATCATCCTTTTGAACCTTATCAAGTAATTTAGAAAGCTCGGCTTCAAGTTCTAGACAACGTGCTTGAACAACAATGTGGGCAGCATGCATTTCAGTAAATCTAGATACAGTAAGCTCAGAATTCGTTGCAATATAAAACACTTCTTTGGATAAGCAATTGACAATTAAATTATCATTAGCAATGAGGAGATTTTTCCGCTCAATCTCATCATGCTTCCTATTTACAACATCTTGGTCAACCTCAGCTTCCAACTCTTCAAAAATTTCTTTCATTTCTTTAATTTATTTAGTTAGAGCCTTTTGAATACCCTCAAAATGTTCTTTAAGTGTTTTGAAAAATGGAATGACATTCCTTGGTTTGTTTATTTCTTTCATTTCTTTAATTTCTTTAGTGAGATAACATTCCTTGGTTTGTTCAAAACCCCTTTCCCCTTCAGTGAGCCCTGTTAGTGTAATTCTCTTTTTATAAGTTTTTTCAAAGTCCGAAAAAAATTGTATAAGTGCAAAAATATTAATTTTCACTTGAATTTTTGTTGAAAGCACCTTGGGACAAGCGTTGCAGGTGTATTTGGAGGATACATCGTCAACGCTTTGATTGGTCCTGAAGTTGTGGTCTGCTCTTTGAGAGCTTTTGCTTTCATCTTGATGAGATCATTGGACCAAAATATCTGTTCGGGGGTCAATTGTTTCTGTGGTGTGAAAGTCGCTAAATAATTCTCTTTCGAGTAATCATGTGGTACAATTTTAACTTTCTTTTTCACACACTTTGTGTCTTTCATTTTGTCATTCATTTCCTTCCTTGTGATTTCAGCTATCTCTAGGGTATCCTCTGAGTTGTGCACTATGGCCGGGACATGATTGGTTTTGATAATTTCATGACCATTATATAGTGCAGGATGAGCTTGCTTGGCACGGGTGAGGCATAAGGGGTTCTTATAGCCAATAGCTACCTTATTCTGTTCATCATAATAGGGCTTTGGTTTACACAACATGTGAACTGTTTGAAGAGACTGGTCTTGTTTGTATAAATTATCCTCGACCTTTTCTTTTAAAGCTTTCATGTCCAAAAATTCTTCAAGGTATTTATTTTCTTTTTGTTTAAAATCATTTTTCAAAGACGTAACTTCTTCTACCATTTACTTGTTATGGTTAATGGTAGAGGTAAGTTGCAGTTTTACAGAATGAAGTTCCCTTTTCAAATTTTCTTCCTTATGATTACGATCAGCGATAACTATCCTTAATTGTTCATTAATCTTTTGTTCTCTTTCTGTTAATTCAAACTTAGCCCATCTTTCATACAGTTCAACTTGTTCCTTATATGTCGCAAGTTTAGCAGTAAATGAATTGTCAACTACATTGTTCTGTGTGGTCACAGAGACACATTGGGCAGACGGTTCATATATATCATTAAGTATCATCATGTAAGCATCATTTGGTACAGAAGATACATTACTTTGTACAACTGGCACTGCGTTGTCCTTTACATACTGGTCATATGGAATCATATTACTATCACTCATATAATCAATATGTAAGTCGACAACGTAGTTTGGTTGTACATCGTCATGCATCTTGTGTACTTCATGATGTTCACAAACAACATACTGATAGTGATCATTATCGTGTACCTCAGATAGAATGTCTGAATCATAAGACGGATTGGCTTCATCATAAACAGGATCTGCGGATGATAGATTTGCCATGAACATGGTTTGTGCAGTAGGGGCCTCATCAACATCAGAATCAAAAGCATCACAGTCATCAGCTTGAAACACATTATCCACATTGAGTGCTAGGTCCTGAACTGGTTGCTCATCCACATCTTCATCAACAGTAGTGTCTTATCCACCTGCAATAAATAACATCTGCTCTTCTTCTAATGCCACCCCATTCTCCTGATCTTGCATCAACAACATCTTGTATTTGAAGTATTCTGAGTTCTGTGGTCGCTTGGGCTGAGTATAGTTCCTTGCTATGTTGCCTATACCGTTACAGTTGTAGCACTTAATCTACCTTACTTGACCTGGATTTGCATTCCCAAATCTGTTCTGAGCTCCCCCCACAACTAGCTGCACCTGCACCCCGTGCATTGTTCCCCTGACCTCTATTCTGTCGACCCTGAACATTCTGAACAACAACCCTGCCGTCTTGAACTGTAGATTGGTTTGTTGTATTTGATGAAGTTCTGAGTTGATTATTTGTTTGAGGTATGTATGTTTTGTATGATTGGGTGAGTAGGGCAAGTGTGTTGGTTAAGTTCTCAATTAAGTTGTCCGTTGGAGAGAGTCCTGAGTCAAGTTGAGTGTTGTCAGCAAAGTTTGGTTGAAGATGTGTGGATGGTGTTGTGGTAGATGATTGCGAGTAGTACTGCTGTTGTGAAACATTAGACATCAAGGCGAGAGGATCAACAGTGTGTTGAGTGAATCGATCCAACATCATTTTGTTCTCATTGGCGTGTGCCTCGTGTTGCTTCAGATAAGTATACAACTGATCATAGTTGGAGTCCCTCAAACTTCTATTCAGTTTCACTGCTGTTACAAATCTACCCCATTCAAGTAACATGTTATTAACAAACTTTGAGTTCAACTGCATTATGGACATGGTCATCTTGATGTTCCGCATTCCGTTGATGAGCTTGGAAAACCAGACATAATAGTCGTGAATGGTTTCTCCTTTGTTCTGACAGAAGTGTTCAAAGTCATCATACAGTTGTGATTCTCGATCTTCTTTCGTTAGTTGCGAACCTTCCAGGAGCATCTTCACATTATCCCAAATGTCTTTAGCTTCAGTGTAGTGATTGATGAGAGTGTAGATGTCTTTTGGTAACCTTGAAGTAGGATGTTTGTTGCCCGGATGTCAGCATTATACCTATCCTTATCCTCAGGTGAAAGGTCCGAATAGACTCGAGCTCGTTCGGGACCTAGTTGTTGGGCACCTTCTATCCCTTCAGCAATTGGGTCTCTAATAGTTCCCATCTGAAAAGGTCCTTCATTAATCGACTTCAGAATGTTCACCCCATTCCTTTTACCCCGACAATACAATCGAATACGTTGTTGCCATGATGCAAAGTCAGTCCTATCAAGCCTAGGTGGTCGGGTATTGGAACCGGCACATTGGATATCTTCCGAAAGATTAGCCATCTTAATTGATTGTGAAATGATTTAAGTTGATCGAACAATGATTAGAGATTGTATGTTAAAAGTGGTCATGTTTGTTTAAGTGTTTTGTTGTTTGAGTTTGTTACGTTTGCCAAGTTTGAAAAATAGTCCAAATTCCAAATAGTGTACCAAACCGCTGGATTAGTCCTCAAACCTATGAAGAAATTATACCAAACCGCTACCATGAAGAAAAATGGCCAGAGGTTTATTTCCCAAATCGTTATGAGAAAAATCTTCAAAAACCTGTAACGAACCGCTATCTATAAACCGCTACTAGTGGTAAACCGCTACTAAGTTAATCAGCCAACCGCTACTAGAAAGAAATGGTAAACCACTATGAAGAAGAAACACCAAACCGCTACCAAGAAATGAAATTGGCTGAGGTTTGTTTCCCAAATCGCTATGAGAAAAAGTCTTCAAAAAAACTTGTAAACCGCTACGGATCAAACCGTTATAGTTACCAAATCACTACTAGTAAACCGCTACACTAGAGGATAAACCACTACTAACCTCTGCCTAATAAGACAAACCGCTGTCAGAAACGACAAACCGCTAGCACAGTGTACGATCTGACATACCGCCAAAATAGTGTACTTTCTTGACAAACCGCCAGAACAGTACACCAAACCGCTACGAACAATAAGACACATAATACCAAACCGCTGCGAAGAAATACGAACTTTTACACCTTAAAACACCTAAAATTAACCCTTTTGAACTTTTTGACTTGGTTTCTTTTGCACCAATGAGTACTAGAAGGCTATAGCAACTACAAAAACATAAATTTTAACACCATAAACGTGAAAATCAATAAAACTCAAGAACAAGAGTTAAGACCTCCTAAAACTCAACTTTTGATCTAAACCAAGCACTAAAACGCACACACAAACGATCTAATTATCCCATGAGCTCTGATACCAATTGTAGGATATTGGAAATCATAACACAATGAAAGATAGATGGATTAGCCAAGTCTAGAGAGAGAAAGTGGGAAAGAAAACTTTTGAGAGAGAGAAAATGAAACTTGTATAATAAAATGACTAACCACCTCTTCCAAAGCATGGAAGAGGCTTATATAAGTGCTTACAAAACCAGCCTAATGGCCTTAGTAGTGGGCTTACATGTTGGGTTTAATACCCGGCCTATTAATGAATGTTATACATTAAACGATTAACTACGAGCTACAATAATCGGAAAAATACACGGGGTGACCGAGTCTTATTTTAATATCTAACACTTTTTGCTCAAAAACTCATCTTGGAGAATTATCACGAGCAAAACATCAGGGAGTTTTTAGTTCTAATTCTATTTTCCATATTATTTAATTGTTTTATCTATACATCGAGGACGTTGTATAATTCAAGTGGGGGGATATTTGATGACATCAAATAACGTCACTTTATTATATCATTTATCCCATATGTTTTGCCCACTTTTATGAAATTATTGCAAGATTTGGTACTTAATTTCTTTAAAGTTTATAATTGCAGTAATTCAGGAGTGTTTTGTGAAGACATGCTAAAAGGCGCATAATTTGGAGCTAAAACGAAGACATTTGAATATTGCTGATTTCTGACAACATACGCCGTATCTAACAAAAGAGATACGGCGTATCAGCGCCAAGACTTCACAAGAAAGCGCGTTTGACCAATTCCCAATACGGCGTATCAGACTGCTTCCATACGCCGTATCCATAAAGATAACTATTCGAAGATATAGTAATAAAAGTAAATTGGGAATGATATCACTGACTGATTAAGAACGTAGCGCGCACTCTAAGGAATCCAGCCCTATACGCCGTATCGACCTAGCCAGATAAGGCGTATCAAGTTTTTTTTAGACACTATAAATAGAAGACTCAAAAACGAGTTTTCGGGGTGCAATATCATATTTTATATACCATACTCATTAAAGACGAATTTTGGAAGAGAAGATCAGCCACCAAGGTCAAGCATTAATCATGAATCCATATAAGACATTGTGTAATTTTTACTCTCTTAATCGTTCGATTTCAATTGTTTGATTACGCTTGTATAATTACAATGGTTGTGGGCTAATACCCTCGGGTATTAGCCATCTTAATGAAAGTTCAATGTTTGGTTGGTTTTAAAATCGATTTCTTAATTAATCGTTGATTGTTTAATTATGTTTATCACCTCATGCTTGTTTATGTGTTTGAATATGCGACCTATCATTCAACTAGGTCTAGTGATACCTAAAAAGTAATCTAGATACCGGGATAGCTCTCCATATCGTATTTTATATTACTGGACCAATAGGATCACAAATAACGTTCTGTCTTTGTCTTTGAATTATGAGCTTAGTTGGACCGGTAGGTGACCCGTATATATTTCAGCAATCATGCTCTTAATTAACTGATAAAGATTTAAATAGTGGACTACTAGTATATAAAATACCGCTAAACAATAAGTGGGTAAAGTCCCGTTAGGCTAGGGTTTTAACAGGATCACCACTGCTTTGATTCCCTAAGATAGATTATAATTAAACTAAATGATGTTTTATGCGGATGCGTTAATTGTGACATGATTAATCGTGTCTAGGTCTTAGGATGATGTCCCGCCTAAGTCTTAAGAATGATATGCCGCTTCGAGATAACTAAATCACTGCACTAAAATAAACAAACCAACATTGAACTGGATTTAATATGGCTAATACAGTTTTCTATCATTTGACTTGTACCGCTTCTTTATCTTCTGATTTTATTCTTTCTTGTTTATTGTGTATTGAATTGATATTTGTCACCACCAAACTTGTGCCAGTCTCTCAGGCTGAAAACCCTCCCATATAATTAGACAACGTATATTGCATAGCTTTAACCAGTAAATAGACTAATTAGAACTAATTAAAATAATGATAGAATATAAGATTAATGTTTCACTCTTAGTGTTCGACACCCTACTTATCGCGAAACTCCATCTTGACCGGGTACACTGCCCGTTAAAGTGTTATTTTAGGTTTGTCGGCTAAATATAAATTTAAAACTTGATAATCAAATAATTGACTCTACACGACAACACATCAGTATGTTATATTGAATTTGTGTGATGTTAAGACCATGTGTTTGAAAAAGATGAAGCTGCTCTTCATTATGTTTTAAAAAGTCAAGAGCAAATTTAGAGGAAGGTTTGGTCCTAGTGTTTATGGAAGGTCTGGTATAAGTAGTTGTATAAAAGTGTGTTTGGTGTAGATATAGTCAAATTGTTGGTGCAGATTTAGGCTTTTGCAAAATCAACTTATCTTTGTTTTTAAGTTTTGAAAGAATCAATGTATTTAAATGTAGTTAAGAGTGAAATTTAAAGTCAAGATCACGATTTAATTATGTTTGTGTTCTATAATAATTTGGGTATTTCTGTTAATAATCTGGAAAGAGAGTTGAAGATCTTTAAATATTCTTGAATTTTTATTTAAAAGAAACCTAAAATTCAAAGGAAAATATAGTATAAAGATGGTAAGATAGGATAAAAAAAGGTATTTTATATTTTTTAATATATAATTTAAAGAAAAAATACAGAAATAAGAGGACGAGGATATTTCAGTCATTTTAGTTCGACCAAGGACCAAAACTGAAACCAAAGGTTTGCCAGACGGACATTTTTTATACTTTCAATATGAGACAGACCAAACGTGCAATTTGGCCAAACCAAAAGACCATTTTTACAATTCTCTCCGGTAGTTATATATCACTCATATCGTATTTCAAGTCAACATCAATGACACAATAATCAGTGTTAGCTACTTCACATGATAACTAGTCGTAATATCACTCATATCGTATTGAGCATTTAACTCTTTAAAACAATCAAGTAGTCCTGAAGCCTATTGTCGAGCAAAAGCAAAAAATCAAGTAGTCCTGAAGCCTATATTTGAATTTTTTTCTCAAATGGTGAAAAACGAGGGGGATAATAACACGCGCGTTGCGACGGTGCTACTTTATTATTAAGTATTGTGTGTAAAAAAATTTCTTAATAAGTGAAGAGTTAATTTCTGTCGATTTTTATATTTGATGGTTTTTTTTCTCTTTTTATTACTTCTATCTAGAATTAAAATTATATGTCGGCCAAAACGCGTCGTGTATAAAGTCGGTATTTATTGACACAGTCGAGAAGCTCTGAACAGAGCATAGACATTTTCATTTTGGCGTGAAGTTTACTTTCATTTTGCCAACATGATTTCTAAAATCTTCGGCATATAATTAACAAAGTGATGTGTGTATCTTACTCTAATTATTTGTATATATATGTATATATATATATTATTTTTTTTGAAACACATGCTACACGTAATTAATAATTACCCTTTATTTTAACCATAGATAATTGCGTATTTTTTTTAAAGGACATGACCAAATGTATCGGACCAAGATATGCTAATTGTATATATGTATAAAAAACATTTGAAAAAAAGTTCTATTTAAACCCCTCGCGTCTCTTACAAATCCTTTCTTTCTTTTCGTAATTTTTGCAAGGTACACCTTCCATTAATTAAATTTGCAAGGTACACCTTTCATTAATTATTTTTCTATGTTCTTATTTTTATTTTATTTTGTTATGTTATGTTTTTATTTTATGGACATGTTTTTTTACTTTGCTATGAAAACTTAACATATGAGTTTGGGCATTTATGATTTAATCTTTTGTTTCTGGGTTGATTTGGATAACGTTGAGCTGGACCACACAAATGAGCTAACAATTCGACCAAAATTCTTTTAGTTTTAGCCCATATACAAAGCCCGATCCAATTCGACCCGATAATGTTTCACATTTCTTTCTTCGATCTCTGCTAACAATTCTAGTTTGTCACAACTCTCAGCTGATCCTCTTCATGGCTCCAACAAATCAGGTATACCTTTTATTTAATTCAATTTCATTTTCATGTAATTCCAGTTGATTGAAATAAGTGCTTCTGAACAGAGTGTTAGCATTTGCTTCTGATTAAAAATAAGCAGATAAGTAGATAAGCTGGTTTCTACTTTCTAGTGTTTTGCAAGTTCATTTTATATTCATCAAATGATAGGTAAAATGACAAACCTTCCCCATTTTTTAGTACAATTATTAAGTTAGTTAAGCGTACGAACGACATATACACATAATCTAACCAAAATTACACCATATCATACAAAAATGATGACCAAAATTTTCGGCAAAGAACCCCAAGGGCGGTAAAAATACCATCTTTCTAAAGCGGAGGTCAAGGGTTCGAATCCAATGAGGAGAAAATTAATCCCCTTGTGGCCACGAAAGTTCACCTGTTCTGACTCCGGGCTATCCAAAAGGGTAGTCTCTCTGGGATTAGTCGGTTCGGAAACCTTGTAACCCACAAAAAGAAATAGAAAAAAAAATTCGGCAACAACTTGTCAAACAGTTATTTGAGAAAAATATCGCTTTTAAAAAAAGCGGTTTGAAAAAAGCAGGTACCAATCTGCCTATGAAAAAAATGATTTTATGCGAAAATAAGCAATGCTAAACACTCTCTAAACCCCAATCTTTCGTAAATAGTTTATGGGATAATAGATGTTTTACTTTGTATATAATACTTCTTTCTTCATCCCATAATAAATGTCCACTATAGATACGAGACACAGTTATAGAAAACTAAAGTTACTGTAAACCAATAAGACAACATCTTTTAATCTTTAGAAAGTTTTTGGTTGGTTAAAGATTGAAAGTGGACACTTATTTTGGGATGACTAAATTAGTAAGGTGGACATTTAGTATGGGACGGATGGAGTAGTTTGTTAACATTTGGTGGAAAGATAAATTGGTACTTAAAGGTTCTTTGTACGACAGGTGCTTGTTAAAGAGAGCTCAAATGTGAGGACAATTGTATTGAACAGGCCTAAGCAACTAAATGCGCTTTCGGGTGAAATGGTGAGTTACGTTGGTTTATCTGATGATTTTGGTAATGTGGGATGAACTTGTTATCATCATGTCTAAAACTGTTGAATTCATGTACATTGTATCTTATTGATGATGCTACTGTTATTAGTGTTAAGATACATCTTTGTTGCTAATATAAAACGCATAAAACGATCCCGGGGATGGTGAGTCGTTGACTCAGATGTACATGGCCTAACTGGGGTATCCCGTGGCCGTTTCTGACCCTTTCCCTGGCACCCCTCAAGATGTGTAACTAGTGAGGTTTGAATATGAGACCTCTTTTGAGGGCATAAGGGTGCCTCGTGCATATGAAAATAATTTTTAGTATCACCCATAAGAAAATGTCACAGCGTGTCCTTAAAGTATTATGACCATATCATCTAACCATAAGAGGGTATATCATTGTTATATTATCTTTCAGGTTTCCCGGCTCTTGGAACTCTTTCTTGCCTACGAAGAAGACCCTAATGTCGAGCTGATAATAATGAAGGTACTCCCCCGTCCAAACTGAACACTATAGTAGCATAATGCTCAACAATGAATTGTATTGGTAATTGCAAATAGTACTAAAATTATTAATGAAACTCAAATAGTTATTGATCGTTTTTCATCGTTACTGGCATACTTGTGCCCTTCTGGGATCTTTTAGAAAACAAAAGGAACATAGAAGATCAGATAAGCAGCATGTTCTACATTTCATGTGTTTGCAAATTTAGTTTTTATTAAATTGTGACTTACAATGGAATGTGAACACAGGGTGAAGGAAGGGCTTTCTGTGCTGGTGGTGATGTTGCAGCTGTTGTTAATGATATCAATAAGGGTAGATTCCATATGAACATTTCACGTTTTGCACAGACACAATGATAATTTGGCCAAGTGTTGTGAATATTTATGGTGCTTTATTGCTTATCTGATATCTTTTGTATCAGGTAACTGGAAACTAGGTGCAGATTTTTTTTCAAAAGAATTTAGTTTGAATTATCTGATGGCAACATACACTAAACCCCAGGTAAGCGGCTCTTGCAGGTGTTCTATCTTTTTACTAAAACAGTTATTCATTAATTAAATTTGTCAACCGACTATCGAGTACCAGTATAAATTTATGCGTTGTTGCTTACGATATGTATTTTCAACTTAACCTGAAATTTTACTTGAAGGTATCACTCCTTAGAGGAATTGTAATGGGAGGTGGTGCAGGGGCATCGATACATGGTAGATTTCAAGTTGCTACAGATAATTCGGTATCTCCCTTACCATATTCATTATCTTGAAGATACTCTTAGGCCTTCATGTACTCACACATATGTTATGCATTCGGTACTAACATTTTGCAGGTTTTCGCAATGCCAGAGACTGCATTAGGGTTATTCCCAGATGTAGGCGCCTCTTATTACTTATCAAGAACGCCTGGATTCTTTGGTAATTCTCAAAAGAGCTTTCTAAATCACGAAATTATATTATCCCTCGGACATGAATGGTAGAGTAAATCGTTGAGCACCCACATATTTCATGATATGATTAGTCTAAAAACAACCTTCCAAATATGTTGTCCTCATTGGCCTTGTTAGTCTTGAAATTAAAATAGCTTAGTTGATCATAAATTAGTCTATGTCATCGTATAATTATGATATACGAGTTCATTTTCTTCTGGCAGGGGAATATGTAGGCCTTACAGGTGCTAGATTGGATGGTGCTGAAATGCTTGCATGTGGTCTTGCAACCCACTTTGTCCCGTTAGAGGTACATCCCATTTTGTTTTTCATATGTAGTGCATGCCAAAATGGGTAGGATCAGGTCCGGTTGCACTGACGTGCAAATACTTTCTTCTTTTTTTTTGTTTTTTTTTGTATAAAGGATGAGTTATATAATTTCTATATTCACAAGAGAAGTTATTATAAACTTTTTCACATCATTAAATATGTCTTATCTTCTTCATCTCTTTAGTTTAAAGATGTTATCACAGCTCCAATGACATTTATACTATTAATGAACAGAAATTACCCTTGTTAGAAGATGCGTTATGCAAAGCAAATACTGGCGATCCAAATATTGTCAACAATATGATAAACGAATACTCAAGCACTCCTAAGCTGAAAGAGAAGAGCCAATATTTTCGGTTTACTTTACTCATATTCATGGTTACGATTTTTGTTTTAATGAACTGTCATTCGTGGCCATAATTTTTCAACCCTATGTTGCAGGTTGAAAACCATCGAAAGGTGTTTTTCTCGGAGAACAGTTGAAGATATTATTTCAGCACTTGTAAGTTCTATTAACATGAAATGCCTTGTTTTTTATACGATCCAGATTATTAGTATCTTTATAATTACTAGATAAGTATTATTTAGTATTTTAATTATTAACTAGATATGGTTTATTTTTAGATAAGATTAGGAGGTGCCTTGTTTTACAAGAATAGGGTTATTATATAAAGATGATTAGGGTTGTAATCTTATCATGTTGAATAATATGAATGGTTTAGTGATTTAATATCATTATTGGGAGAGAGATCGGCCTCTCGAAAGTTGATCACCTATCTTTATTTATCGTTATTTTTTTCTATCAATTTTATTATCGTTCCGGTTCGAATCGGTTTTACCCGTTTTTTCTTCATATAATCACATTTTGTCCTTAAAATCTTTTGCTAGGAGAAAGAGGCTGATAAAAACATGGATGATTGGATTGCATGGACCATCGAGTCCTTAAAGAAGGCATCGCCTACAAGCCTAAAAATATCTCTTCGCTCTGTAAGGATAAACTGATTCCTTAATTACTTTAATTAGTTTTGTCACAACATAAGCCAATCCTATACCCAATTGCTTGAATTGGAGGTGGCAAAATGGGCGGGTTGGGTAACGGGGAACGGGTTTATGATCTTCCATTTCTTTGTTAAAAATATTAAGAAATTTGGTCAATTTTCAACTCGATTTTGCTTATGTGTGCAGATTAGAGAAGGGAGACTTCAAGGTGTCGGTCAATGTCTTATCCGTGAATACCGAATGGTTTGTACCGTTATGCAAGGAAAATTCAGCAGGGATTTCTTTGAGGTGCTAATTTAGTACTTTATATATTCCATAAAAATAGCAAGGGTCTGACCAAACAAATAGTCCAAGAGGAGTATTTGACTATTAATAATATGTCTTAAATACCCTTGATAAATGAATTAACTTTATGATACTGTAACACTTTCTACTGCAGGGATGTAGGGCGTTACTGCTAGACAAGGATAAAAATCCAAAGGTAAAAGACATTGCCTGTCTCCAAGCATCCCTTATTCAAACTGCATTCCGTTATTTAAAGATGGCCAAATATGTCGATGTGAAACACTTTTTGAACTTATTAATTATATATTTTTAATGCGTCAAGTATAATTACAAAAAATAATAATGTTTCAGTAGTATCAGTATGCTTTTTGAACAGATTGATTTGGAGGGTTTTATGTATCAAAAAATATTGTGCAAGTTTCTACCCGTTTACTTTTAAGCTAACCAGAATCAACACATGCTTAAATAAATAAAATGAAATTTGCCATATTTATATGATCTACTGACATTTTTTTGTTTTGGTTTTCTTCTGTTTAGTGGGAACCTTCAAAGCTCGAGTTTGTCAGTGACAGTATGGTTGACCGTTACTTTGCAGCATTAGAAGATAAAGACTGGGAAGACCTCAAACTCCCAGCTAGATCAAATTTACCTTCATTTGCCATATCCAAGCTCTGAGCTAAACCAGTTATCCGCCTCATGGAGTTGATGGCTTCAAAGTTGTGATGACTAATGTCAAAAGAATAACCAGGTATAGCAATGTAAATGTACCTAATTGTAATAAATATGGCATCTTGTCCAATCCAATATTCTGAGTATGAAGCACAAATTACAATAGCATTATTTGAAGTAGCTTCCAGAGACTTTGTCATCATATCTACATTTTCTAATGACTAATATGTCCTCTGGGTAGTGGCTAATATGTGGAAGCCGTAAAGGGAGAACTAGTTAAATGTTTAGTTGACAAAATGTTATCATGACTGTTTGTGTAGCTAACGGTCGGTTTAAAACGTACGGAGCAATATATTATAGTCCGGTTATGATGCTGCATCTTTACTGGGTCAGGTTAACTTTTTGAACCACTCTGTTAATGAGGGATGAAGTAGTCCTTTTATCCGGTTAAATAGGTGACATGGTCTTTTGGAGTATATGTTTAAGCAGTAAGATTGTAGCGTATTAGTTTGCTATACTTGCCAGTCACTAATCTATCTTACCAGTTACCACTTAAATAAGCGTAATGTTTCTTAAATGGATAAGGATCCTCTTATGTTCATTTGAACATGAGAGGTAATGTTCTGCTTTATCTGATTGTACATTTGATTAAAATAATCAAATGTACAATCAGATAAAGATAAAGCAGAACATTACCCCTCATGTTCATTTGAACATGAGGGGATCTTTTTCCTTCTTAAATAATATATATGTCGTACCACTTGTAAATGCAGTGTCGGTGACATAGTAAGGGTATTGTGGTCACTTTTGCCAGCCTTTATATCCCATCTTCCGACTGGGCTAGCTCAGTTGGTCACTAAAGGTAACCTTGGAGAGGTATCTTTTGAGAGGTCTCAGGTTCGAGTCTCACCATAGACCTTCAGGGGCGGAAATAAATAGAAGCAGGGGTGGGGTTTATCCCTTAAGGCGAAGGTTCGAGACTTGCATACCGCCTAATTGGATGTCACTGTGAGCTCGAATCACTAACTACTAACTTGCCGTTCAAAAATATATATATATATCCCATCTTCCGACCTGAGCTACAACCATCAAAACATGCAGTCACAATAATACTCAAACCCTTGCCTATTCGCTATTAGAAGCATCATCTTATATAAAGGGAATTAGTCTTATTGCGACTCAAATTGATAAGCCGATAACGCTTTATTCTTTTACTAGTTCGATGTGCATTGATTTTTGAGGACGGAGCAGTTTTGCTCGTTGTTTGATTGAAGTTAAAGCTGATGAGATTTTGAAAGATAGTCTTACTATGGGTATCCAAGATAAAAAAAAGAAAAAGGCACCATTGCAACTATTGATCACACAAAAAGTTAATTAGAAGATGGAAGTAGCACAACTATTATAGCCGTCATTTTGAATTTTATTAATTTTTTTGTTTGACTTCTTCACAAAAAGATAAAAAAGTACAAATCGCACAAATTTGTAAGCCGTCGGTCTCACAACAAAATGATTGCTCCTTAGCTTACACATCTTTTACACACATGTACATTAGGGGGACACGTGTCAATTTTGGGGTAGAGTCGCACAAGTCGCTCACGTTGCATAATTTTTGGCGGGGTAAATGAGGAAGTCATTTTTTTAAAAACTTTTAATCATAGTTTCATTTTTTGGGCAAAAATGAAATTTTCCCTCATAAAAATGAAGAGTAATTTTCAAAAACAGCCCATTTTACACTTTTCTATTGCTTTCAAATGAATTTTTTTTCTTCAAATTTAGTCTTGTGCAACTGCTATATTATGCGATTCCACAAAAATCTCGACATGTATCCAAAAGTAGGTGAGATGTTTTTTGTTAGACTAAAATGACATTTTACGCTGATTTTTTTGCTAGATTGACTTTATGTTTTTTTGTCTTGTTATAAAAGTGGGTCTCACTTTTCCCACTTTTCTAATAAGACCAAGTATCATTAATCAAACAATGTCAACTATGCTGAGTTCCATTTTTTTGTAAGACAAAAAATGTCTTTTCGGTCTAGTAAAAAATAATATTGGTCGCATAAAATGTTATTTTGGTCTAGCAAAAAACAACTCGTCTATTTTTGGACACGTATCGAGTTTTTTATAAAGTCACACGATCTATCAGTCGAAGAAGACTAAATTTAAAAAAAAAACCTTTTTTACTAGAAAGTGAATAGCAAAGTGGAAAATGAAATATTTTTGGAAAAAAATGAATTAGTGCTAGTATATATTAGTTAAGCATCTCGTTCTCTTCCCGAGTATAAAATGGAAAGAAGAGAGACGGAGAGAGAAAAAAAGAGAAGAAAATGAGAGGAATACGAAATTATTTTTTATCGTGCGTTCCTGAGTTAGAAAGAAAATAGGAGTATGTAAGCAAAAAAAAGCTTTAAAATCAACTTCACTCTATTTCATCCAATTTAAGAAAAAAATTAGGAGAGTAAATTTGGTGTAATTTACCTTATATACTTTCTTCTCTTCTAAAAAATCTCGTAAACACAATTTTATTTATTACTTTCCCAAACATTTCCATTTTACTCCAAAAAATAAACTCAAGAATAGAGTGAAGTTTGCCATCTGAAATATAAAACTGTTTTACAAACCATACAAGATATTTAATTAGTAACTTAAAACTTTTAAATAAATTTAAGGGTTAATTGCTTAAAAATATACTATACTTGTCACTTTTTGTCATTGTATGTAGACAACTATATTTTTTGCCATTGTGTCGTTCAACTTTTAAATTCGTGCTATTGTGTGTATTTTGTGACCATTTTACCCTCACTTTTTTCAAATTTTGAAGGGTAAAATGGTCATTTTACATGCAGAAATAGTCGCAGAATACACACAATAGCACAAATTCAAAAGTTGAGCGACACAATGGCAAAAAAAATAGTTGTCTACATACAATGACAAAAAGTGGCAAGTATAATACATTTTTACACAATTAACCCTAAATTTAATGACTCCCCGTTTAAAATACTGATCACGTTTTATGAAGTGATAAAAAATGGATAATGTTAGATGACGTTTTACTGTTTTAGCACAACTATATGTTACCAAACACTTTTATTTAACAAATGCCAAGTGCTACGCTTACTGCTATGTTTCGCCAAATAGGCGTATAGCTGGTGAAAAGAGGATTTATATAATTTTGGAGATTAAACCCTACTATTGATATATATTCTCATATACTTTCACGCATAAAAAAATACACAACCACTTCATAAACGGTTTATCTTCATGCACATTTGATCTTGACAGTTAAGCTTCCATGAGGTAATCTATCTATTCTCACATTTAACTTGTTAACAGGGCTTCAATTTATGTTTCTTTGTTATTTTTTATTTTAGATGGCATCAACCAGGATTAGAATCCTCTAAAGTTGAGTCAAACATGATACATCATGTTCACCAATCACAAATAAGTTAAATATATACAACATTTCTTTTTAATAAAAATCAAGGGCTCATTAATTTATTTACACTCACAACAAACTTAACATGATGTATCATGTTTGACCACAACTTGAGAGGATCTTTTTCCATCATGTTCTACTCAAATAACCATAAGAGTAAACTACACCGTTCGTCTTTGTGGTTTGCGTTGACCGGAGCCTATGGTCCTTTGACCGAAAAAATGCACCATCCGTTCTTAAGTGAGAAACGTTTTCTGTCGTTGGTCTCTCTCTTTAACGAACCTTAATAAGACTTGTTAACTAACCACACGTGATACCCACATAAGGGTATTTTGGTCATTTTACACTTAGACATCATCTTCCTCCTTTTACTCTCTTTTTTACATCCATTAAGAAACATTTTCTTACTCACCTCCTGTCTTCTTCCATGTCTTAATTTTAAAAAGCTTCTTGAAAACCAAATATACTAATTTTATAAATTACCAGATCAATCACCAATAATTTCATACCACTAAAATTATATAAAATCCTTAATTCCTTGATCACTGCGTTTTTTTTCTTTGGGAAATCCACCCTCGATGTAGCAATGCATTCATTCTTTCTTTTTGTCTTTTACAATTACAAACAACAACTAATCAATTAAATTAAGGTCTGTCTTTATTAAAAAACAAACTCATAAGGTTCGGGTCGAAACCCACCAGCAATCACCATCTTGTCGGGTTAGATAACGATGGAGATGTTTTTGAAACCCACGTACAACTTCCGGCAACCACCATCTCCACAACAAATTTAACACACGCGACCACCACCCTCGCAACCCCTACTACCACCCACTACTTTCGTCGTTACCAACATCATCAACATAACTCACACCTAAAAAGCAAGAAATAACAAAACCCCTAAGAACAATATTTCAATCGAACCCCAAAGATCAAGAACAATATTTCAACCAAAACCCCCAAAATCAATCATCATAAAGTTCTTGGGATCTATAAACACTTTCATCATTCAAAGTTATTGTCATTCGTCAGATCTGGTTGATATGTGCGTGTGCGTGTGTGTGGTTGTGATTTAGAGTTTGAAGGCGGTGACTTAGATTTAGGATGCGAAGATGGTTAAAAATTCCAAACTTGTTTCCATTAAAAGGAAGTCATACTTCCACATTTTTACTCTTTACAAAAATTTGTTCTCCTTTGTCCTCTTTGTTCACCTACGACTAGGGGTGTTATCGGGTCGGGTTATCGGGTTATCGGGTCATATCGGGTCGGGTCATGTCGGGTTTCGATTTTTAAAAGCTCACCCGAAACCCGACCCGATAAGTAATCGGGTTATCGGGTTCGGGTCTTATCGGGTCGGGTCTTATCGGGTCGGGTGCTTCGGGTTATCGGGTTGACCCGACAACATTTTTTTTTTTTTTCAAATAATAAAAGACATGTTAAAAAAAATATAATAAAAGATAAAGACTTGGGAAACAACTAAACATTGATAGCATGAGGTTCAAAACGAATTTTTAAATTTTTAAGTATAACTTTTATTATATTAATGCTTAATCTCAAACTTTAGATAATAGTAATGTCATGACACTCAAACTTTAAATATAATTGATACTCGAAAGTCACTATGCTTACATCATGTAAATATAAGCTTAGCTAGAAATTGTACATGAATTAGCATTTCGAACACACAGATAACAAACATTGGGCTAGGAGAGTTGGGCTAAAAAAAAATAAAAAAATTCGGGTCTTATCGGGTTGACCCGATAACCCGATAGCATTTTTTAGTTAACCCGAACCCGACCCGATAACACTATCGGGTTATCGGGTTCGGGTCAAAATAACCCGACAAGAAAATTTGACCCGATTAGACCCGACCCGATAAGCCTTATCGGGTTCGGGTCGGGTCAACCCGATCCGATTGACACCCCTAGTTGTATGTATCTGGTGTTTTTTAGTTGAATATGATGAAGTGTTTGAATAAAGGATAAAGATGACTTTTTTTCCATTTATTTGCTAGCGTTTAAAAGAAAAGGAAAAAAATTATGATGGTGCAAAAATACGAAAATACCTTCACGTGGTATCAAATATGGTCAGTTAACAAGCGTTATTAAGGTTCGTTAAAGCGATGGACCAACGACAGATAACGTTTCCAACTTAAGGACGAATGATTCATTTTTTTCGGTCAAAAGACCATAGATTGCGGTCAACGCAAACCACAAAGACGAACGGTGTAGTTTACTCTAACCATAAACTTACATTATGGTGGAGTCTTTGAAGCAAACCCTAAACTTACATTATGGTGGAGTCTTTGAAGCAAACCATAAACTTACATTATTGTGGAGTCTTTGAAGCAAACCCTGTTTTGTATGATTTGGTATGCTTAAGAAACTCGAAAATGTGGAC
Source organism: Tanacetum coccineum (assembly GCA_026074375.1). Classification (NCBI taxonomy): domain Eukaryota; kingdom Viridiplantae; phylum Streptophyta; class Magnoliopsida; order Asterales; family Asteraceae; genus Tanacetum; species Tanacetum coccineum. Next base: position 47,831 of record BQNB010013814.1, read on the forward strand.
TAAATTTTGATGGATTACTGTCAAATTGTATCTTATCTAGAAACTGAAAGTCACCCTATTTGCAAAGGTTTTTACTTTCTTGTGCCTGGTACAAACTTAGAAGATGGTTTAAGGTCTCTAAAAAATGATGTTGGTGTGCGTAATTGTAGACCGTATGCTCTTAGGAATAATAGTGATATAGATATTTACATGGCACATTCTCACTTCAATGAACACATTAGAGCAGATAGTGATGTTAGTGAAAACGAAGATGATGATTATGATGTTTATTTTGTTTACAACTCTGATAATGATGACACTGCATCATTAGATCAGTTGTCTGATGGTGAGGATGAAGTAGTTGACGTAAGAATAGAAACAACACTCCCTAAAACAAAGAAGAAACATACTAAAATGTTTGATGACAACTTTTTGACTAGATTGTTCAATGGAATAGAAAGAGAAAAATATATTGAAAAGGAGGTAGGTCCTCGCGATGTGTTTAATGTTGAAGATCATGATAAACTAGGAGATCATTGGCCAATTAATTCATAACCCGACCGAAGTGGAAATTCATGTTACATGTTTTAGGTGAAAGGTTTGATCGAGGGAGTAGAACAGTTAAAGAGATGTGTGACATTCTATGCACTTGCTAATGTCTTGAAACTATACTATGAAATAAATGAAGGTAAAAGACTAGTAGTGAGATGCAGTAGAGACAATCACGGAAAATCAATGTGTCCTTATAGATTGTGGGAATCTTGGATGCAAAAAGAGAGATCTTTTCAGGTTAAGACATTAGCTGATGAGCATACATATTCTAGGACATATGAATATGATAGTCTAATCACGTACGTGTAACTGGATTGCTAGGAACTATGCTAAGAAGATTATGGCAAACCCTAACATGAAGGTTAATGAAATACAAGAAGCCATTCTGAAAAAATACAAGTGTAGAGTGACTTTAAGTCAAGTTAGAAGAGGAAAGATCAAAGCCTTGCAGCACTATATACGAGAGACATGCTTAGAAGACCATTATGCTAAGTTATGGTCCTATGCACAGGAGTTCATTACTTCAAACTCGAGAATTGAAGTACTTGTTTGATGTGTGTTAATCCAATGCCACGTGGAAAGAATTATTTCAAATGCTTCAATGTTTGTTTCTAAGGACGAAAACAAGGGTGGTTAGAAGGGTGTAAAAGGGTTATAGGGTTAGATTGATGCTTTTTGAAAACTATTTGTATGGGCAGTGGTAAATATTGAAAAGAGTAAATTGCAAAAATGGTCCTTGTGGTTTGGCAAAATTGCAAATTTGGTCCGTTAAATTTCGAAATTGCAAAAAACGTCTTTATTTTTAAGGTTTGGTGTCACTTTTGGTCATTGGTCGACTTGAAATGACAAAAATACCCCTCTGCAATTTGGCCAAACCACAAGGACCATTTTTGCAATAATAAAAAAAAATTAAAATTAAAAAAAAAATCTTTAAGAAATTTTTATTTATTTTGATTTCAGTTTACGAGCAATAATAATAATAAAAATTTTAAAAAATTATTTTTTTTATTTCGGTTTAAGTTTAAGAGCAATAATTAAAAAAAAAAAAAATTTATTTCGGTTTCAGTTTACGAGCAATAATAAAAAAAGTTTAAAAATTTTATTTTTTTTAATTCGGTTTCAGTTTACGAGCAATAATAAAAAAATAATTTAAAAAATTTTAATTTTTTTTATTATTGCTTGTAAACTGAAACCGAAATAAAAAGAATTTAAAATTAAAATTTTTTTTTTATTATTGCTCGTAAACTGAAACCGAAATAAAAAAAAATTTAAATTTTTTAATATTTTTTTAATTATTGCTCTTAAACTGAAATAAAAAAATAATTTTTAAATTTTTTTTTTTATTATTGCTCATAAACTGAAACCGAAAAAAAAATTCTTACAGATTTTTAAAATTTTTTTTTATTATTGCTAAAATGGTCCTTGTGGTTTGGCCAAATTGCAGAGGGGTATTTTAGGCATTTCAAGTCGACCAAAGATTAAAAGTGGAACCAAACCAATAAAGACGTTTTTTGCAATTTTGAAATTTGACGGGCCAAATATGCAATTTGGCTAAACCACAAGGACCATTTTTGCAATTTACTCTATTGAAAACAAAGAAAACTGGAAGTGGTTTATGCAGTGTTTAATTAAAATTTTTATATGACTCGTATTTATTTTGAAACTATAGCCAATGGCGGACTCAAGATTTTCAATGGGGTGTTGCACAAAATAAATGTTAGGTCAACTAAAGTTAGTCGTACGAAACTAAGGTAGCACAAAATTTTTTGAGGGTTGCACATACCAAAAAAATGACAGTTCTGAATTTTTTTTGCACTTCGCGACCTAAAATCGGGTGTAGCCCGTGCTACACCGGGCACCTATGTGGGTCCGCCCCTGACTATAGCAATTAACATGTTGGTTTATTACTACTTCTACGTATTTCATTTGTTTGGATCTGCTACCAAAACTAAGTACACAAGAAACAATGATGTGAAAAAGCTGCATAATTTGATATGGGTATATATATTAATGGCCACTCCTTATCATGTATGAGGTGGAAAGAAATTTGTAGTGGAAATAATCTTATGGTATGGAAAATTAGTCATGTGGGTAACCGGTTAAGAAGGTTGTAAGTTTTGTCAAATGATGCAAGTGCCAATTTTTAACATTTAATTATTATAGTAGTAAAGTGATGGTTTTAAAAGAAAATTTAATAGAGTGACTGAATTAGATATTATGTGAAAGTAGGGTGAGTTTTCAATGCTAAAACCTATGTTAGATGTGCTTGTGATGATTATATAATCAACAAATCAGCTGATCTTTGATCTTCATGGCTCCAACAAATCATGTATGCTTTTTATTTAATTAATTAAATTTCACTCTATTTATTTCATTTTCATGTAATCCAGTTGATTGATACTAAGCGGGGGTGTTTGGGATTGCTTCTGATTAAAAATAAGCAGATAAGTAGATAAGCTGGTTTTCTAGTGTTTTGCAAATAGATGGTTTTACTTTGTATGTAATACTTTTATTCATCCCATAATAAGTGTCCACTATAGATACTAGTTGGATACCCGCGCATTGCGGCGGCGATAAAAATTGCTAACCCAACTCGCTTCGCAATTCACTACCCGCTTAGAGAATTCGTTTGTTTGGGTTTTCGTAGCTTTCCCGCAACATCATATTAACATCATTCTCGCTTGTATAAAGACTTACACACTCTCTTACCCATCAAACACTGTCTCCAAAAGTATATATCTTTTAGGAATCAAATTTGTATTCAAATTAAAGTTAAAGTTGTTAAAAAATTCTAAATAAACCCACAAAAAATGTGAAAAGCTAAAAATTTATAAAAATATATCAAAATGGATGTTGAATTAAAGATCACAAAATTTTAAAAAATACGGTGAAATTAGATCATTAAAAAAATAAATAGATAAAAAGATATGTCAAATTGAAAATAAAAGTGATTTTTAATTAAGAATGACACATGTCACTCTATGATGTGATTTTCTAAAATAAGATGGATGGTCAAGATTAGGGGTGAGCATACCGGACCGTCGACCGGACCGGACCGACCGGACCGGAAGACCGGACCGACCGGACCGGACCGAAGGTATTTCGGTCCGGTCCGCGGTCCGGTGTTTTGGACCAATTTGGTCCTCGGTCCGGTCGGTCCGACCAAAAACCCGATGATAATGCGTGTAGGACCGGACCGAAGACCGACCCGGACCGGACCGTACCATTTCGGTCCGGTCCTCGGTCCGCCGTTTTAGCTAGTTTCGGTCTCGGTTCAAGGTCGGTCCGGTCCGGTCCTTGGACCGTGCTCACCCCTAGTCAAGATTGCACCTCCTTATTTTAATTTTTGATGAGACCCACATTGTAAATGCTTTATATAATAGTAATATGAGACACACTTATAGAAAAGTTACTGTAAACCAATAAGACGACATCTTTTAATTTTTAGAAAGTTTTTGGTTGGTTAAAGATTGAAAGTGGACACTTATATTGGGATGACTTAAATAGTAAGGTGGACATTTAGTACGGCACGGATGGAGTAGTTTGTTAATGTTTGGTGGAAAGATAAATTGGTACTTAAAGGTTCTTTGTACGACAGGTGTTGGTTAAAGAGAGCTTACATGTGAGGACAATTGTATTGAACAGGCCTAAGCAGCTAAATGTGCTTTCGGGTGAAATGGTGAGTTACGTTGTTCAATAAGTTGGTTTATCTGATGACTTTGGTAATGTGGGTTGATCTTGTTATTATCATGTCTAAAACTGTTGAATTCATGTACATTGTATCTTATTGATGATGCTACTGTTATCAGTATTAAGATACATGTTTGTTGCTTAATATAAAACGCGTAAACGGATGAGGTTTTATCTCTTGAGGTTACCCAGGGATGGTGAGTCTTTGACTCGGATGTACACGGCCTAACCAGGGTATTCTCGTGGCCGTTTCTGATCCTTTCCCTAGCACCCCCAAGATGCGTACCTAGTGAGGTTTGAACATGAGACCTCTTGTGAGGGCATCAGGGTGCCTCATCACTAGGCCATCTTACGTTAAACAAGGTTTTAATGTATATTATATACCCTCGCACATATGAAAATAACTTTTAGTAGCACCCGTAAGAAAATGTCACAGCGTGTCTTTAAAGTATTATGACTTTATCATCTAACCATAAGAGGGCCTATCACTGTTATATTATCTTTCAGGTTTCCCGGCTCTTGGAACTCTTTCTTTCCTACGAAGAAGACCCTAATGTCAAGCTGATAATAATGAAGGTACACCCGTCCAAGCTGAACATAAATAGTAGCATAGTGCTCAACAATGAATTGTATTTGTAATTGCCAATAGTACTAAAAAGAATGAAACTCAAATAATTATTGATCGTTTTTCATCATTACTAGTGCCATACTTGTGCCCTTCCGGCATGTTTTAGAAAACAATAGGAACATAAAAGATCAAATAAGCAACATGCTCTACATTTTATATGTTTACAAATTTAGTTATTATTAAATTGTGTGACTTACAAGGGAATGTGAACACAGGGTGAAGGAAGGGCTTTCTGTGCTGGTGGTGATGTTGCAGCTGTTGTTAATGACATCAATAATGGTAGATTCCATATGAACATTTCACGTTTTGCACAGACGCAATGATAATTTGGCCAAGTGTTGTGAATATTTATGGTGCTTTATTGCTTATCTGATGAGATCTTTTGTATCAGGTAACTGGAAACTAAGTGCAGATTTTTCTTCGAAACAATTTAGATTGAATTATCTGATGGCAACATACACTAAACCCCAGGTAAGCGGCTCTTGCAGCGGTTCTTTCTTTTTACTAAAACAGTTATTCATGCAGTAAACTTGTCAACTGCCTATAGTACCAGTATAATTTTAAGCGTTGTTGCTTACGATATGTATTTTCAAGTTAACCTGAAATTATATTTGAAGGTATCACTTCTTAGAGGAATTGTAATGGGAGGTGGTGCAGGCGCATCAATACATGGTAGATTTCGGGTTGCTACAGACAATTCGGTATCTCCCTTACCATATTCATTATCTTGATACTCTTAGGCCTTCATGTACTCTCACACATATGTTATGCATTTCTTAATTCATTAAGAGTTGCAGTATTTCTTAAAACCACATTCCTTTAAGGTTAATGTGTTTGGTGCCAACATTTCAAAGGTTTTCGCAATGCCAGAGACTGCATTAGGGTTGTTCCCAGATGTAGGCGCCTCTTATTACTTATCAAGAACGCCTGGATTATTTGGTAATTCTCAAAAGAGCTCTTTTTTTCTTTCTAAATCACGAAATTATATTATCCCTAGGACATGATTAGTCTAAGATTAAACAACTTTCCAAATATGTTGTCCTCATTGGCCTTGTTAGTCTTGAAATTACAATAGCTTAGTTGATCATATATTAGTCTATGTCATCGTATACTTATGACATATGAGTTCATATTCTTCTGGCAGGGGAATACATGGGCCTTAGAAATACTGCAGGGATATAGGGCGTTAAAGGAATGTGGTTTTAAGAAATACTGCAGTATTTCTTAAACAACCTACCAAATATGTCGTCCTCATTGGCCTTGTTAGTTCATATTCTTCTTCATGATACCACAGTATTTCTTAAACAACCTTCCAAATATGTTGTCCTCATTGGCCTTGTTAGTTCATATTCTTCTTCCTCATTGGCCTTAGAAATACTGCAGTATTTCTTAAACAACCTTCCAAAATATGTTGTCCTCATTGGCCTTGTTTGTCTTGAAATTACAATAGCTTAGTTGATCATATATTAGTGGATGTGCATCGCATACTTATAATATATGATTTCATATTCTTCTGGCAGGGGAATACGTGGGCCTTACAGGTGCTAGATTGGATGGTGCTGAAATGCTTGCATGTGGTCTTGCAACCCACTTTGTCCCATTAGAGGTACATCCCATTTTGTTTTTCATATGTAGTGCACGCCAAAAAGGGTAGGATCAGGTCCGGTTGCACTGACGTGAGAAAATAGATGAGTGGAGATTTAGAGTGAGAAAATAGATGAGTGATGTGTCAAATTGTTAATGGATTAGGCATAAGTTTAGGCATGTATATTAGGTCTATCTATCATTGCTCTTTCTATATTCACAAGAGGAGTTATGATAAACTTTTTCACATCATTAAATATGTCTCATCTTCTTCATCTCGTTAGTTTAAAGATGTTATCACTGCTCCAATGACATGTTTACTATTAATGAACAGAAATTACCCTTGTTAGAAGATGCGTTATGCAAAGCAAATACTGGCGATCCAAATATTGTCAACAATATTATAAACGAATACTCAAGCACTCCTAAGCTGAAAGAGAAGAGCCAATATTTTCGGTATACTTTACTCATATTCATGGTTACGATTTTTGTGTTAATGTGACTGTCATTCGTGGTCATAATTTTTCAACCCTATGTTGCAGGTTGAAAACCATTGAAAGGTGTTTTTCTCGGAGAACAGTTGAAGATATTATTTCTGCACTTGTAAGTTCTATTAACATGAAATATTTTCGTTTTACCCTTTTTTTCTTCATATAATCACATTTTGTCCTTTTGTTAAATCTTTTGCTAGGAGAAAGAGGCTGATAAAAACATGGATGATTGGATCGCATGGACCATCAAGTCCTTAAAGAAGGCATCACCCACAAGTCTCAAAATATCTCTTCGTTCTGTAAGGCTAAACTGATTCTTTAATTAGTTTTGTTAAGACATAAGACAATCCTATACCCAATTGCTTGAATTGGAGGTGGCAAAATGGGCGGGTTGGGTAACGGGCCGAACTGGAACGGGTAAACTAACAGTTCTACAGTTATGATCTTCTATTCCTTTGTTAAAAATATTACTAAGAGATTTGGTCAGTTTTCAACCCCGTTTTGCTTATGTGTGCAGATTAGAGAAGGGAGACTTCAAGGTGTCGGTCAGTGTTTTATCCGTGAATACCGAATGGTTTGTACTGTTTTCCAAGGAAAATATAGCCGGGATTTCTCTGAGGTGTTAATTTAGTTCTTTATTTTATCCATAAAAAATAACAAGGGTTTGACCTAACAAATAGTCCAAGAGATTTGACTATTCACAATATGTCTTTATAAATACCCTTGATAAAAAGAAATTAACTTCATGATACCGTAACTTTTTCTACTGCAGGGATATAGGGCGTTGCTGCTAGACAAGGATAAAAATCCAAAGGTAAAAGACACTGCCTGTCTCCAAGCATCCCTTATTCAAACTGCAATCCGTTATTTAAAGATGGCCAAATAGGTCGATGTGAAACACTTTTTGAACTTATTATTTGTATATTTTTAATTCGTCAAGTACGATTACAAAAAATGATAAAAGTTTCAGGAGTATCAATATGCTTTTTGAACAGATTAATGAGGAATGTTATATTTACACCAATTTTACAAAATAAAATCCACACCATGATGTGTATGCAAGTTTGTGGATGCAAATAAAAGAAAAAGTTCAAAAGTAACAGAGAGAATACCATATATTCTTATGACACGTCATGGTGTGGATTTTGTTTTGTAAAATTGGTGTGGATGTATCATTCCTCTTGATTAATTTGGAGGTTTTTATGTATCAAAAACATTGTGCAAGTTTCTACCCGTTTGACCCGTTTACTTTTAAGCTAACCAGAATCGACTCATGCTTAAATAAATAAATAGAAATTTGCCATCCTTATATAACCAACTGACATTATTATGTTTTGGTTTTCTTCTGTTTAGTGGGAACCTTCAAAGCTCGAGTTTGTCAGCGACAGTATGGTTGATCGTTACTTTGCAGCATTAGACGATAAAGACTGGGAAGACCTCAAACTCCCTGCTAGATCAAACTTACCGTCATATGCCATATCCAAGCTCTGAGCTAAACCAGTTATCCGCCTCATGGAGTTGATGGCTTCAAAGTTGTGATGACTAATGTCAAAAGAATAACCAGGTATAACAATGTAAATGTACCTAATTGTAATAAATATGGTATTTTGTCCAATCCAAGATTCCGAGTATGAAGCACAAATTACAATAGCATTATTTGAAGAAGCTTCCAGAGACTTTGTCATCATATCTACATTTTCTAACAACTAATATGTTCTCTGGGTTGTGACTAGTGACTAAATATGAGGAAGCCGTAAAAGGAGAACTAGTTAAATGTTTAGTTGACAAAATGATATCATGACTGTTTGTGAAGCTAACGGTCGATTTAAAACGTAATATATTATAGTCGGGTTGTGATGCTGCATCTTTACTGGGTCAGGTCTTTAACTTGGTGAACCACTCTGCTTAATAACTTAATGGGGGATGAAAAAGTCCTTTTATCCGGTTAAATAGGTGACATGGTCTTTTTAATATGTTTAAGCAGTAAGATTGTTACCTTTAAGTTTGCTGTACTTGCCAGTCACTATAATCTATCTTATCACTTAAATTAAACGTGGAATGTTTCTTAAATAATATATGTCGTACCACTTGTAAATGCAGTGCCAGTGACATAGTAAGGGCATCATGGTCACTTTTACCAGGCTTATATCCCAACTTCTGACCCGAGCCACAGCCATCAAAACATGCCATCACAATAACACTCAAACCCTTGCCTATTTACTATTAGAAGCATTGTCTTATATAAAGAAAATTTTGTATCTCGTGGTGTGGTAACTGAACTGCGTAAAAAACTGTGTTCACAACGGATATTATTGTGTATATGTTGTGTAACTATTACAGTACCCTATATTTAAGTTGTAGGTACGACAATAGGTATTAGAGCATTTTCTAGACATATTTCTTGACATCTTTAACACTAAAACCTCTTCAGAAGTTAAGTACCTGAAGGAGGAAGGTACAGTTCAAGTGTTTCATATCTGGATGAAAACATGCATTTATTTTATGAAAGACACCAAAAGTAACTACTATCTGGATGAGAACTTATTTTGCGCTATTTCTAGGAGGATCGAGCTGCATAGCATCTTCAACACGTATTAAACATTTAAAGATCCGCCACTCGTTCACACATCTCATCCCGGAGTCAATATATGAAAAACAATGTTGATTTATGCTCCACACTTATTAAGCATCTCCCAGATTGTCTGCCTGTGTTGGGAAAGGTAATCATGCTAGCAAATGAAATTGGATAAGCACCACAAATTAGGTTTACCTTTGATCTTAAATACTTCAAAATTTGACATGTGAAATTTGATATTTGAATTTAGAGGTTTTGACAGAAGACGAATATACCAAGGTGGAAAAAAAGTAACAATTTTTTTACTCTTTATCATATATTTCCATCATAATATTATTCAGGTTTTGGAATATACATATATATGAATTATTTGTATTGATAATTGATAACGGTATATATATGTTTAAACATCACTTCAAACAAAAACACCTTCTCTGAACAACACCTTAGATTGCTGTATTATTATTCCTATTATTATTTAATTTCAGTATAAACTATAAATACTTTGAATTAATATAAACCCGTGAGTAACGAAGAGGAGTAATTGCGTACCAATACATGAAACATGTTTTTAGATGTTATAGTGGTTACCCGGCAGTAGGGCGGCTTAAAAAATTTACTAACTCAACTTTTTACGTAATTTTTCGCGTTAGTAATTTCGTTTCAAAAATGTATGTTTGTTGGGTGTTCTCCCGTGACTTTCTTGGCAACACGCATCATAACATATCATTCTCGCTTGTTAAAAAGACAACACTATCTCGAAAGTATATAGTTTTAAGCCCCCCCCCCCCCCATATCAAGTTTATATTTTTAATTAAGATTTAAAGTTGTTAAAAAAATATAAATCAACATAAAATTAAACCCATTAAAATGTAAAAAAAAATTTATAAAAATATATCAAAATGATGTTGATTAAGAGCATAAAAATTTTAAAAAAATATAGTGAATTTAGATCAAAATAATTTAAATAGATAAAAAAATTTTTCAATTTGAAAATAAAAGATGGATTTTTTAATCAATATGTGACAATGGTCCCTTTATGATGTGATTTCAAATGAGTGGATGATCAGAATTGATCTCTTTATCTTAATTTTTTAATGGGTTCCACATTATAAATGCACTTTTATACGTAGTATGATAACGCCCATTTTAGATGTTCCGTGATGTGATATGTCAATTTATCGTAACGTATGTTTGGATTTCTTTGGAGAATTAACATGCGATTTATTGTAAAGAGTTTTCGGGCTTTCAGTACGGACATGACATTATTAGAGATGTTATTTTTGACATATGTAGGTAGGGGTGTTCAGTGTTTGGTTTGACACCGAACAAACCGAAAATGAAATCGGACCAAAACCGAATAAAACCGAACCGAAAATTTTAATTGGTGTACGGTTTGGTTTGAAACCAAAACTAATGTATTTTAATTGGTGTTTGGTTTGGTTATGGTTTGACAAAAACCAAACCGAAAAAATCGAATATCTCTATACACATAAAAAAGTTAATTATATATATACTTCTATCGTATTTGTATTACTCGCAATTTAAAATTTTTAAAAATATCTTTTACAACTACATCCCAATTCTTCAAATCAAGATTGATGATATTCGTAAAAACAACTGGAATAAGTGTTTGCCTACTTCATTTATATAAAGAGCAAGAGTGAAGTTGCAACTGTGTTTGGATGCTTGAAGATGAAATATTCAGCCTAAACTAGTTGGATACCCGCGAATAGCGGCGGCGATAAAAAATTGCTAATCTTTTGCAATGCACTTCCCCGCTTTAGTTAATTGTTTCACTAACTACTTCGATTGTATATGGGTTCGTTGTATGTGTTTGTTTGAGTTTTTCGTGTTTCCCTCAAAACCTATATTAACATCATCATATTCGCATGTAAAAGATTATCACACTCTCTTACCCATCAAACACTTCCTCCAAAAGTATATAATTTTTATAAATCAAGTTTGTATTCAAATTAAGATTAAAGTTGTAAAAAAATTAGTGATGAAAATAAAATAAACCCACTAAAAATGTAAAAAACTAAAAATTTCATAAAAATATATCAAAATGGATCTTAAATTAAAGAGCACGGAATTTTTGAAATTATAATGAAATTAGATCATACAAAAAATAAATATATAAAAAGATATTTCAATTTAAAAATAAATGTGGTTTTTTAATTAAGAAGTGACACATGTCACTCTATAATGTGCTTTCTCAAAATGAGATGGCATGAGCAAAGATTACAACCTATTTTCTTAATTTTGATGGGCCCCATTATTAAATGCTTATAATAAGTAGTTATAGATAAGGTTGTGAAGAGTTGTCAAAGAAAAATTATTTATTTCGCTTTCATTTTATTTTTCGTTTAACTTCTTACCTTTTTTGTTTTTTTTTAAACTTTTTTTTTGATTTACTTGAGCATCGGTGAGACTTTTTGATCTGTTAATTTAATTTGAATATTTCAGTATAAACTATAAATACTTTGAATTAATATAAACCCGTGAGTAACGAAGAGGAGTAATTGCGTACCAATACATGAAACATGTTTTTAGATGTTGTAACGCCCTTATAGATGTTCTCGTTGATGTGATATGTCAGTTTATCGTAAGGTATGTTTGGATTTCTTTGGAGAATTAACATGCGATTTATTGTAAAGAGTTTTCGGGCTTTCAGTACGGACATGACATTATTAGAGATGTTCTTTTTGACATATGTAGGCGTGTCAGGATTTCTGCCAAGAAAAAAACCCTGTGAACTTTTTGACTAACACGTTGGATAGAAGATCCACAATAAGACCGGCTGACATTTTGGTTTTTGGATGGTTGGTGGAAAACATGTGTGTGTCGATCTAACTGGGGTTTCTCCTCTCGTAAGTTTGCGAAGTCGGGATTTTACAGCGGACATGCCGCTTTGAAAGGAACCTCGTGGAAATTGACAAAACACAAGAAATAATGCATTAAAATTAACACATGTTTATAACTTTCGCGTTTGATACTTTTGATTTTCTTGCAACTAGTGCGGTGGAGTTCCTCAACAGTGTCAAACGAGTTATACAGAGTAATGTTATATAACCTAGATCTACAAATGTTGTTTTAAAAACAAATTAGTTTTGCGATTAAAAAAAGCTATCGACACATATTATTGCTCATTTGTCTTCCACAGTTCCACCACAGTTCCACCTTTATATAATTCCGTTCATAACTGCAATACTACATTTGTTGTCATATTCTCTTTATTATAGCCACGCCACTTGGTTTTACGAGGATACTTTTTTCTAAATCGTATCCGCCAATGTCGGTAATATTCTTTAGTTCAAAGACTTTAAGGTTATCAATAATAATAGGAGATTTAGGAATAGGCGTTAAACTTATACGAAAACTATTTTTAGAACTATTTTTGTTTCAACGATAATGAGTTTTTATTTCACATCCTACTGTTATTGTCAATGAGGAATGTTGGAATCACAAAAGTTTTACAAAAAATTATCCACATAATAATGTGTCATGTAAAGTAGTGAATTCATATAAGAGAGAAAAATTAAAAAGTAAATTTGAAAATGTCACTCGTTATAAAACACATCATTTTGTAAAAAGTTTTATGTGAGTTTCTTTGTGGCTCTAGCATTTTTCTTGTTCAATATCATGAACATGTTTATAATTTAACGCATGTTATAAAATGCAAAAGTTTGTAAGTAGATGATTTGACAAACTTGAAATGTTTTATCGTCGTGTATGCTTACATCTTGGAACAACATTATATGTAACCTTTTCTCGATTTCGATTAAAGTACAATCTTGAACAAAATCCATCTTGAGTCATGATGTATGTGGTCTCATAAACCTGATCCGTCTAACGGAGCACCAACTTATGAGCCTCTTGGAAGGCCGCTTTAAGTTAGTTGTTGGATGAAGGGCTCGGATGAAAGGCACGTCGAGATGAAGGTTGGATGAAAGGCATGTCCGGATGAAGGGCGGATGAAAGGCACGCCCGGATGACGGGCGGATGAAAGGCATGTCCAGAAGAAGGGCACGTCCAGATGAAAGACATGTCCGAATAAAGGCGGGATGAAAGTCACGTCCGGATGAAGGGCGGATGAAAGGCACGTCCGGATGAAAGGGTGAACGAAACACACATCCGGATAAAGGGCACATCAAGTGAAAGGCGCACCCAGATAAAGGGGGCATCAAGATGAAACGTGCGTCTGGATGTAGGGAGGACGAAGGGCATGTCTGGATGAAGGGCGCCTCAGGATGAAATGCGCGTCCAAATGAAGACCGGATGGAGGGCACATCGCATAAACCACATGTAATAGCCAAATGCCAACGTGCACCAAGATCCCAAATATTAAGGGATATGTTGATGACTTCATGCACGGTAGCTAAGGTACTATAAATACAATCATCATTGGTGGTTAATGATACATACTAGACCATCTACCACTCTCTACTTTGTCTATCTAGTATTACTTTCAAATGGAGGGTGTGTCCTTTCATGCTTGGTCCTTCATCTTGAGTCCTTCATGCTTGGTCCTTCATGATGGAAGGCACATCCATTCATGCTTATATCATGCCTACATTCATATCACATACATTATATGCATAATCTTCTAAGTAGAATTCTGACTTGATTGTCGGAGAGTGGTCCCGGAAACTTTCGCCTCGAGACTCCTACTAACGATTCTTTTATGTTTGTAGCACACTTTTGGGATCAAGACGAAAATGAGCGGCACGTGAGAACCGTCTAGACCAGTCGACGAAGTTATGATTCTACAATTCCACATAGCTTCATTGATTGCCTTTAGTCCTTTAAGAACGAGTTTTTCTCATGTCAAATGAGATATACAAACGATATACCTTACACGCCCTTAACTTACTTTATACACTTTTCATTACATTTTTATGCGTTTCTTAATCAGATCGTTAATTCTATCGCGTTTCAACACAAACACCATAAACAATCTAATTCGTAATTCTTTGAATTGGGTTCCTTATAAGAGCCCCGGGTATCATAACTTGGCAACACCAAGTTTTTGCTGCCACGTCAGCGTCACATCAGCATAACACCAACACCAACACCACTCCCATAATCATAACACCAAATAACACCACTCACATCTTTATTTTCATAAAACCCCCTAAACAATTATTTCATTCTTTTAACAAACTAACTATTTCATTCATAATTAAACATACAAATTACATTAAAAAAAACACATTACGAAATTAAAAAAAAAATACATTACGAAATTAAAAAAACATTACGAAATTAAAAAAAAACATTACGAAAAAAAAAACATTACGAAAAAAAAAATAACATTACGAAATTAAAAAAAACTACACGTCTTCGTATCGACGTCCTCGTCACCCAAATCATTTTTTTCATTTGTTTTTGTTCATTTTTTTTGCTTCTTGATCAATAGGCTCGTCTTCCGTCCAAATTCTTGAGCTAGTCAGTAGAAACTCAACGTCCTCCAACCGCATTAGTGTGCCTCTTTTTCGGCATGACTTCGAAAGCCCTTACGGCGGCTTCCTCGTTCAGACAAAGCTCCTGCTTCCATTACTCCACCGAAATTGGGGTGGGGCCGACTCTCTACTTTTCCACCGGGCTCCCGTTTGCGTCGTATTTGCTTTTCTTGGCGGGCCGTTGTTTGTGTCGGCGGACTGTTGGTCTGCACGTGACCGAATAGATCCACCTGGCTAGCCCCGGGGACGTCTCCCGTTTTTAAGTAACTGTTCCGTGCATCCCATTTCGGGTGGAATCTCAAAAGGACCAAGCATCTTCTTTGAGAAAATGCGAACCCCACAATGCTCGAATGCAGTCGTCACGTTAAATACTTTGAGCCCGTTTCAACAATCCACATCTTTTCCGCCACTTTTCTCAAACGTGGGCCCGTTTGAACGCGGCGTAGAACTTTTGGCAATTGGGATTCACTATGCCATGTACTAGTCAACATCTCCTTCGACTGTTTTTGAAATTTTTTCGAATTGCACTCAGTCAAAACCCCCGATACCCAAAACTTGTCATTCTTTTTGTGACCATCCGACATTATTATCTTCGGAAACGGTCACTTAACTTGTTGTAAGCAATATCTTCCATCGACCGACCGTACCAACTGCCCGCTGCTATAACCAAGTCTCTTGGGGGCACTTCCTTCAACATTTTTTTTTCCCTTTCGGGCCATTTTTTTCTTTGGCTACCAGTCTTTTTTTTACGAATCGACATGTTGAGGTTGAGTGAGGTTTGGAAGAATCTGAGTGGAATGATGGTGGATTTGTTGTAGATTATCTAAATCACTGTTTCTATTTGTGATTTGTTTGCCATCCTAGTCGGAAAAAAGCTTGTTGTTGTTCTGTTGGTATTGATGAAACTGTTCTGTCGTCATCACCCGGTGAGGGAGATTCATAAACTGTTGTTGGGAAATTACAGACATTTTTTTATATGTGCTAAAAGAAGTAGGTTTTGTATTTGAAGAGTGTGGAAGTTTGTATGAGATTTTGAGTATTAGTAATTTGTTGTAAATATAGTGAGTTGAGTGAGGGGGGTAAAAAGATTTTTTTTTTTAATCACCGTTTTAGGGTAAAATGAAAAAAAAATATATTTTTTAAATCTTTTTTTATAAATACTAGCCACGTTAGGTTGCTAAAATGAAACATTACCAAAATTAGGGGAAAGAGTAAAATATAAATTCTAGCCGCTGAGGGTGTAAAATGATCCTCTCACACATACTCTGACATTCTCTGACAAACATGTGTACTTACTCTCACGCCGGAGCTTAATCGCGGGGTCCGCCCTGCTGTAAGGCTAACTGTTTATTCTCATTTGTGCAGGAAATCATCACTTCTCTTGCTTTAGTACAAGATCAAGCATTCAAGTCACTTGGAGGCTCGGCCCGACAAAGGACTTCAACACCTTGCTAAACCCGACACGAATTTTGTACTAACAGATACAACAAACAAAACCCGACCATCCATTTTTTTACCAAACTAAAAAAAACTCACTTTCATTTCTTTTAGAGCAATTAGATATCTTACAAAACGTTAATCGTTATGCGAAACAAATCATACCATTGCTACGAGAATTAAATCATCTTTCTATAGAGGGACGTTTCTATATACTTTCGACAATTTTTTTTTGAGTTTTTTTGTAAGCATCAAAATTCACGTCCTAAAAAAAATCTCATGTGATTTGTATCATCAGAGTTGATTTGTTCCTTTAAAAATCACAAGTGATTTTGGAAATCACATGTTGTTTTTATAGGAGGAAATCACATGTGGTTTTTCCAGTTGCAAATTTTAACATTGAAAAATTAAAAAAACAGTTCGCTGGAAGTATATATCAAAGCGTCCGTCTACTAAAAGATAAAAAAATTCTCGTCGCGATGTTTTATTTTTTGATACTAACGTTTTATTGTTTGCGAGATATCTTATTTTAAAATAAAAAGGTGAAAAGTGTATTTTTTGTTTTGATGAAAAATAAATGGTTAGAAAATATTTTATTGAGTCTTTATATAATTTGTGATCTATATTGATCTCAATTCGATACTAATAAGTATCTTCAAAGACCATACATGTACTTTCTTTTTGTAAAAATAGAAAACGTTCATATGAGGTGTGCCGCAATTCTATAAGAGCGTTGGGTCGATGTGGCGTCAGCGTTGCCGACATTATCTTACCGGACCATGACCAAATCGAACGGCGTTTGAGTCTAAGTTGAGAGACGAGCGTGCATTGGTTTGGGTTGAAAAGGAAAAAGGACAAAAAAAAAGAAATGTTACATCCACATAAATTTTACAAACAAACTCCCACATAATGATGTGGCAAATATAATTGACCAATCATATTTTAGTGTATTTTTTCTTACTTATTTTCACCACCTATAATTGATTGACACATTATTATGTGGATTTGTTTATGTAAAATTTATGTGGATGTAGTATTTTTCAAAAAAAAAAAATCAAACCCAACGGCCATAAATTTCTATTTGGGAATTTTTATTATTTATGTTTTTAAACAAAATACATCCACTTTTATATACACTCTTTTACACGTTTATTTTTTACACACAAATACTTTCATTCCATTCATACTTTTATATTTTTACACACAAACTAGCCAAAAAATGTCTCATCACAACGATCCATTTTTCAACAACCTCATGGGGATACCGCAACCAAACTTGTCATCTTCGTCAAACCCTCCGACGCCTTCATCCGCAAACTCGATATCTTCGCATTCTTAATTTTCCGGGTTTGGTAGCCAATACAATATCTCGACTTACACACCCGAACAACTATACCATCTTCATCAACAAGACACTTAACAACTATACCACAATACTGATGTGGCAGATTGCAACACCGATGTTTTACAATTCTCCTAAGCAGAGTACTTAATCGCTGAAGTGTAGTATAGGCAAGACTCGGGGGGATTGATCGTTCTCTAGGAGAATAGTGAGATAGGTTCGAATTGTATGTCACTAAGATCTAAGGGTTGAGAGAAGAGTATTTTTGTATTTATATATTTTTTAAAAAGCAAGTAAAATCAATATGTTGAGAACAGTGTTGCAAAACAAGGTCTGCAAGGCCGATTAGATGCAACAAGGCCACCAACCTTGCCGATTAATGTAACAGGGTCAAACAAATAGGTCAACCGTGGTCAACGACGATCAACGGTGGTCAACGGTAGTCAAACTTGCCAGAAACCTTCTAATCTTTTCGAAAGTACTTAAAACTCACTGTAAACTTGTTTTGACCACTTATATTAACTATTTAAATCTATTACAAATTGTTTTTTAGAAACAAACTTGCAAATGATATCTAAAACTCAACAAAAATACACAAAACTTGCCGGAAATACCTAAATTTTTCCAAAAATGTCAATCCGATTAATCCCGCCTTGACCGATTACAAGCTACAAGGTGGTCTACCGCCCGGCTAACGATTCACGATTTTTGCAACCTTGGTTGAGAGAGGTGGTTTTAAAGTAATCTAAACTACTCCTAATTATGCAAGAAAAGTAAAAGTGAGGGGAACTCGTATAGGTAAACAAACGTGCTTACTTAATCATACACTACTCCCTAGTTGATCATTCTAACATGTTGCCATGTCACCCTCGTTAGTGTAATGTGTAAGTATTCCCTTTTTTCAATTGCGGGTTGGTTAGAAATGCGTCTACGTGACCACATAAGTAAGGGCTCCTGGAACACACCTCGCACCCAATAGTAAATCACGCACAATAAATACTTAAATAGTTATCCTCCCAAACATGAAGGTTTCACTTAATCTAATCACGTTTCACTAGACGGGCTAATATAATATCTTATAGCTAGTAACTAATGCCTTACGTGCATACCACTAACAAGAAGAAACAAATTAAAGTTCACAACTAGGTTTCATGCAATCATAAGCAAACATAATTAGATTTAGCCTAACATGTTAACAAGAAGAAAAGAAAAGCAATTAATCATCACACACATAGACATATTTGAATGATTAAGGATTAGATTACTTAACTTCAAACCAACATGTGAGTATGTAAGTACAAAGGGCATAAAAAGCCCTAAAAATCGTCTATAGTAGTTGCACTATAACTCTCCAAAGTTCCAAACACGAATTATAAAAATAAAGGGTTTATATATATAGGAAATTAGTTGTGACGACGTCGCTAGGGTTTTGTGACGCCGTCACCCCGCCGATTTTGACTTAGAGTTTTTCCACCGTCTTGATCTTGACGTCGTCAAGTCTTCTTGTGACGCTATCACCTTTGGTTTATGACAGCGTCATGGACTTTTGGTGACGTCGTCTCTACACACTAAACCGACACAAAACTTATCTAAAAATTCACTTTTTGGGCACTTCTGGTGACCACGTCACGATGGTGGTCGCAAAGCTGAAAAGTTGTGTTTTTGCCTTGTTTCTTCCCGAATTGAGCCCAAGTCACGTGTATTCCATCCAAGTGCTTCCCAAATGCTATCTACACAAAAAGAAAGGATTTAGTGTAATAATTAAGTTTTCTTGCATGATTTTTGAGGATTAAATGACCCCAAAAAATATATAAAATAACATCTCATCAAATACCATCAACCACCACCATAAACGTTGCAACCACAAACCTCACAACCATGAACTTCACAATCACCAACCGAAACCTACGAACAAATAGCCAAAAAAGAGGAAAATGACCCTTAAAACGAACAAAAGACTCGAAACCCACTACGAAAATTAAAACTGGTCTGCACAATTACCATTTGAACAAAGTCCCTCCAAGATGTGTTTTTAAGTTAATATTCAAAAAGCCTATGACACCGTTTATTGGAGTTTTCTAAAAGGCATTCTTTACGGTTTTGGTTTTCATCCAAAATTGATAACTTGGATTATGGCTTGTGTTTCTTATGCTTCTTATTCTTTGTGTATAAATGGCGATCTTCACCGATATTTTAAAGGTCGGAGAGGTCTAAGGCAAGGTGACCCGATGTCTCCATACCTTTTCACTTTAGTCATGGAAGTTTTAATGCTTATTCTTATGCGTCAAGTTCGTAATAATGAGGATTTCCAATACCATAACTATTGCCACAAGCAAAAGATTATCAATGTATGTTTTGCAGATGATTTAATCTTACTTGCTCGTGGAGATGTGAATTCACCTCGCACAATTATGGAAGCTTTGGAAGAGTTTAAAGTTGTATCAGGTTTGGTTCCAAGTATCCTAAAAAGTACGGCTTTCTTTGGTAACGTGCCTAACGACACTAAGATAGCTATTATCTAGTTTATGCCCTTTCAAGTAGGTGTTCTCCTGATGAAGTACCTTGGTGTCCCATTGTTATCTTCTCGTCTTCTATATAATGATTGAAAAATTCTTGTTGAATGGGTACACAATCGGATTAGTGATCGGAAAAACAAAAGTCTTTCCTTTAAAGGTAGACTTCAACTTGTATCATCGGTCATCTCGTCTATGCATGGATATAGGGCTTCAGTTTTCATTCTTCATGTTTAGATTATCCAAGACATTGAGCAGCTTATGCGAAGATTCTTATGGTGTCATGGCAAAATGAAGCGAGGCAAGGATAAAGTTGCTTGGGATACTTTGTGCCTCCATAAATATGAAGGCGGCTTAGGTATTTGAAACTTAGGAAAATTGAATATTGCATTAATGTCTAAACATATTTGGAACATCCTCTCCCGAAAGGAGTCTATGTGGGTACGATGGATTCATACGTATAAATTAAAAGGAAGATGCTTTTGGGACGTGCAGGCTTTGTCTAATGTTAGTTGGGGATGGAGGAAAATTATACAAATACGTGATATATTCGCCCCTTCTTTTATCATTGGTTAGGTAATGGATTGAAGACTTCTTTTTCGTTTGATTCTTGGAATAAGCAAGGCCCGTTGAGAGGCCACTTTACTGTTCGAAATATTACAAGAGAATGTTTTAACCTTCGCGAGACAATAGCTGAGGTGTGTTCAAATGGGACATGGAAGCTTCCTGATGCTTGGTTTGACTTATACTCAGTCCTTAATCAAAACACCCCCCATCTTGTCACCCAATAAAGAAGACCAAGTTGTTTGGAAGACTAATGATGGTCGAATTCTGAATTTCGCTATTAGTGTTGTATGGGACTCAATTTGCCCGCTTGGACATGAAGTTGAATGGTTTTGTATGGTTTGGTTTTCAGTGTGCATTCCTAGACATGCGTTCAACCTTTGGCTTAATATGTCTCGCAAACTGAAAACACAAGACATTTTGAAGCAATGGGATGTCGGTGATTCCACCGACTTAAACCTGCTTTGTTGCTCCTTGGTGTAAAAGTATACATGACTCGCATGAACACTTGTTCTTCGAGTGTCCCTCCTCGTTGAAAGTTTGGAATTTGGTTTTGAAAAGGGCCAATCTTCATCATGTTCCTTCGAATCTTGAAGACATTACTTCGTTGGTACTTTCTTTGTCCTCTAAGAGATCCGTCCATAACATTGTTTCTCATCTCGTTTTTGCAGCGTTAACATAATTTATTTGGTAAGAGAGAAATAAGCGATTGTATGCCAAAGATAATAGGAAGGAAGAACTTATTTGCGGTGTTATTATTGAAATTGTTAGACTTAAGATTCTTTCGTTACGTTTTAAACCAATGGAAAAGGTGTTGAAGACATTGCAATCCTCCTCTTGAAGCAACATAACAGTTGGAGCTTAGATTCGCTTGGTTTAAGTTTTTATATTGCATTTGTCTTTTTATCCAAGTGTGTTTTTTAAGCTAGATGGTGGTTAGTTTTTTTCTTTTCGTGTATGTTTCAAGCCTGTTCGAAACTTGAGGTTTGCTTTTGCAAAGGCCTGGAGTGGTGCATAACCATGCTATCATTTAATTAAAAAATTTCCATTTATTCATTCACCGGGTATTGAAACCCTTTACCTCAAAAAAATTGAAACTGGTTCGGTTTTGTTTCATTGGTTACCAGATGAGGAAAATTTATTAGCCTCGTGTTACGTTGCCGTTTTCGAGGATAACAAAGTCGGAAGTGACCAAACTAACGACTTTTTTTTGGTATAAGGTTCTCAACGAGTTAAAAAATTAATTTCCAAAAACGTAATAAAGACAACTTGACGAGTAAGTGGCATACATTGAACTATAATTGCCAAAAGTTCAACGCTATTTATAAACGTTTTCAACGTTTGGGGGATCGTAAACGAGGTTGATCTTATGAACCATATTAGGAAATCTTATCGTGAAGAGTCAAATAATAGACTGTCTACTCATGGCGGGGTGTGGGATATTTAAAAGAAACATTTCAAGTGGGACGCCGTCGACGTCGTTAACCCGGTTGATCTCACCGGACATGACGAACTATTAAGATATGTTTCGAGACCACGTCCCCTGGCAAAACATAAACAAAATCGGAAACAATGTCGATCACGGCAGGATGTAACCCGACGGAATTTGTGGAAACTTTACAAAATGAGTTTCGACTCAAATGTGGAGTCGCCCAATCGGCGTACGAGGTCGTGAAAGAGAAAGACCGAACTATAATGAAATCGGAAGAAATGAAGTTTTTCGTGATTGGCACTCATGATTTGTCAGAAGACGATGCCTACCGCATCAACATGCAAAAAGAAGCAATATAGCAAATATATAATTTGCAACGCGATTAGTTGGCTTCGTTAATTTTTTTCTCTTTTTTTGTTCATACTTTTTTTATTTTTCGAAATGTTTTTATTTATTTATGTAATTTGTAATTTAAATTAATAAATGAAAAATCAGTTTGTTTGAAAAAATGGAAAAGAAAATGATGGGTAAAAAAAGGAGCGTTAAAACTTATAACATGTTACTAGTTAAAGATTATTTTGATGTTGAAGGTAAAAATATTGAATTGATGTGCACTTTTGATGTTCTGGATGTTGCCACACATAACCTAGTGCTCTTAGCATGATATAGTCTTACGGTCTTACCTATATATCAAACGTTAACAAATTTGACACGCCAATTGATATCATGGTACCGTGACACTATCAATCTCAAAGAGGCTCGTCACTGACTAAATGAAATGTATTTTTTTTTCTTTTTTGTTATTATAGTCAGTAGTACTAGTGTGGGTGTCATCATTTTGATTTTGGAGGTGATTACGACATAGTAGTTAACCAAAATCTCTAATTGACTTTCTCAACATATTGACCTACTATACCTTATAACAATGTTGAGTTTCCCTTTTAACTAGTTTGAATTTCCACTTTTGGAAGTTATCCGTTTGTTCTAGTTTGCTCCATGACTCGAGCAATAAAGTTGACAAAATTTTACATATAACTTCAAAGAAAAATAAAAAACACAAATTGACTTAAAAAAAAACCTTATTTGCATGATGGATAACAAAATCTTGAATCGTTCCTATGATCCTATCACTTACAAATTTGCACGATTAAGGCCATAGAAAAGATTAATTCAAATAACGACTAAAAAGTCTTCCAATAATTTAATTTAGACATGTTAAAAAGCCACTAATCTTGAACACCATTTGTATATACCTACATACTAACCTACAAATATAGTGTTCCAAAATGAAAACTCGATCAACATCGCAATAATTGATATGTTGAGATTTACAAATTAGGTTTTTAGACAAAGTTTCATGCTTTTTGAAAATAAATATGGTATTCTAATTGATTGTGCATTTAGTTCTTTGGAAATATTCTTCAAATAAGCTTGTTACGCATGAACCAAAGTAGAATTAATATGATATGTATAATGTCGTAATCGAAAGGTTTACTTTGTGCAATTATTTAATTCTACATACATCATGCATCTCGCCCTATTAGATTGGTATCACGGTATGTAGTTTGACATTTATCCTTGATGGGTGGCAAACTCGTATTTCATGTGAGTAGTTTGTCAACCTTTAATTAATTTAGTAAATGTTGTTTACTAGTCTGGTCGACAAGTTTACATAAAATTAAGGTTTGGTTTTTACTTATCATTTGCATTTTTGGTCTGCACAAACTTTTGGATGCTATACTTTTTTTTATGTGTCACATACTTGCACGTACTTTTATCATCATTTTTAACTTGCATATGAGATATCAAGCAAAAAGAATTTGCATGGACGAACGAGTGGAGAGTCTTCAATGCGAGTTGTGTGTGGAGCTTCGCGTAAATAATTATGTTATACATCAGAATTTAAAACCGATTAAGTTTGGTCCACATTTGTACTCGTTATAACACATTTCTATTGGCTCGTCATATCTCAATGATGTTGCTTTTGCTCAATGTATTGTATAAGATTTGATCCACCACAAAAACTTTTAAAAGTATGTTACTCATGACATTTCGACTAGTTGGTTCCACAAACTACTCATTGTTGGCCAAAAACCTTTTTATTTGCTACTTTTACTGATATAAGATCGATTCGAGATGATCACTCTCCTAATACATAATTAAACTAACTACTAAACTTTTACTACTTTGAACTAACTTTTCATTTCTTTTCTTCTCTTTTATATGTGCCTGATATCCTCTAGAAAATGATGATGTTCTCTCAATTTTCATATGAACATATAAACATGATATATTCATTACACATCAAGAAATCGCGGAGGGGACCCAACAACTGAGGTGGCCACAGGCGCTCACATAAGCTTGGGTAGCAGCGTAGGAAGTTTGTCATAAACTCGGCGGATCACCAAGACTTCAAAAAACTTGTGTTTATCTCAAATTCCGACGAACAAGATAAAGGACACATGACTTATACCAAATTCGTAACAACATGAAACTTACGACCCCTACATACTATTTTGGCAAATACCGGTTACATTTTCAATTCGCACGAGATTTGCATTTAAAGTAATGTTGCTAACAATCATTTTAACCTTATTTACTTTGTTTTACTTTAAGAAACATGAAGCCAAGATATATCTAAAAAAAAATCATCATTTATCACAAGATACACTAATAATGGTTATTTAGTTATTTGAGATAACTTAGAGTTTTATAAGTTTTAACTTTACATTTTCTTCTCTCGCATTTCTGTGGGCTTAAATTTTGTTATCTCTACTACATATAAAGAGAAAACATATTTGATTAAAAATTTACAAAATAATTAAAGTGATCGATATTCTCTTACTACCCTTACTCCTCAGTTTCCTTACTTAAATTACATACTTAAAACGTTTATTATTTATGTAAAACCCTGTAAGAGGTGTAATAATTTTTAAAGATTTTAACTTATAATTTGCACCTTTACGATTATTCATAATGTGATTATAACTATATAATGTATAGATGAATCAACATGACAATACGTTTTTAACATATTATCAACATGACAATACGTTTTTAGCATACTTTTACATATATTTACCAATTAAGCAATCGGAAGTGAGATTGTTATCAATATACAAACCTGAAACCACATCTCACATATATACCAAGCTTTAAAAAAGTGGAACTCAAAACAATTTAAAGGATATGTTGTGTCATTACAATTTAGCTAAAGGACTGAACTGGTACAATCATACACTTTATATAATTTTATAGAGTAATTATATTGCCCAAGAAAATCAACTCTTAGCATGTTTGCGTACATGTTCTGCACTGTACACAGTTTGCAAAGGCATCTTTTTAAACTCTCAATTCAGTATTTGACTTTGATTTTTTCCTTCATTAGACTTTTCGCAACTCTTCCACTTGTATGTATGATTGTATAATGATAAGTCTACTCAATAAAATAAGTAAATAACATATACACATAAATAGTTGATATATATATATACCAAATTCTATTGTTATTGATGTCAAACTCTTCACCTACAATGGAGATGGAGAGACCAAATCTTGATACAGAAATGGAATTTCCTCAAGATTTTAGATGTCCCATATCCATGGAACTCATGAAAGAGCCGGTAATCATCGCAACGGGTGTCACTTATGAGCGAAAAAACATCGAGAAATGGTTCTTTAGCTACAAGAAGAAGACTTGTCCAGCCACAATGCAAGACATACAAAACTTTGGTGTTACCCCTAATCATACCCTCAAGAGACTCATTCTTGGATGGCAAAATGGCTATTCTCCGTCTTCATCTTCTTCAGCTTCACCATCTTCGTCACCTTTGCCAACTTTTAAGCACGATGAAATGGTGTCATTGCTAAAGACCCTTGGCTCGAGTCCGTTTAAGGTAAACTCTTTAAAGAAGCTTAAAGAAATTATCGAAATAGGAGATGAGATGAAGCTTGATTTTATATTATTAGGAGGGTTAGACGTGCTTTTTCAATTGATTGTTCAAATTTTAGTCGATTGTTCGGATTTCATGGCGTTTAGAGCTTGTGAAGAGGCTCTAGGGGTTCTTCAACATCTCCATATATCGGAACAAGATGATGGTAAAGTGATTGAATTACTGTCAAAGCCGGAATGCATAAATTCAATGGCAATTATTCTTCAAAGGGGAAGTAAGGAGGCTAGGGTTTACACAATATCTATACTTAATAACTTAGCAAACTCAAATTTCAATTGGAATGTTATTGTAAATGATCAAGGGATCGGTATGTTCAAATCCATGTTGGAGCTAGCGTCAGACGAGATTTCAACAAAGGCGAGTTCATCTGCTTTGCATGTCTTGATAAAGATATTGGATTCATCAAAGAAAAGCCGATCAAAAGCTATAGAGGCAGGTGCAATATGTACCCTAATTGAGTTACTACCCGACTCTAATAAGTCAAAGTGTGAGAAAATATTGCTTATAATCAAATTATTGTGCGCATGCGCGGATGGAAGGGTGGCATTCATTGATCATCGTCTAGGGATTGGGGCGGTGGCAAAGAAAATGTTTAATGTATCGGAGATGGCTTCAAAGATATGTGTGAAGATCTTTTCGTTGATATGTAGTTTTCACCCAACAGAGAAGGTTTTGGAGGAGATGATGAGCTACGGGGCGGTCAAGAAACTCGTGGTGTTGTTGCATGTGAGTGGACCATCATCGACAAAGAGCAAAGTGTTGGATATGTTCAAACGACATGGTAATTCATGGAGTCGATACCCTTGTTTTCCTGGTGAATTAAAGGAATACCTAGGCTTAGATCGTCATTTAAGGCCAGGAAACCAAATCTGATAAGTATAACTCTTTGTCTCTTGTCGTTTTTTATTGACAAACAAAATACAAATATATATATATGTAGAACCATATATTATTATGAATATTAGAATTTAGAAACCATTGATATACACTAGGTTTTAGTTTGATTTAACTCTGTTTGTATATGTTCTATTTATTGAACCCATTCTGATTCTTGTAATTTTGTTTATAGAAGTTATATATGATTTTGTAAAGTATGATATAAGCATATAAGGCTTTTACTAACTCTTGTTTTTTTATGTGGGTGAACCAGAAAACATATCGCTTACATATCGACTCCTCTTATTTTATGTACGTAAGAGCCACAGAACTAAGGCATTTACCAACTCTTTCCAATATTCAGGGCATAGTAGCACGATCAAAGAAAGCTATACTCAGTTGTATTTTTGAACGTTCTTAGTGAAAGTATTGTCTATACTTACACAAGCATGATGGTATTTACTCAGTCACAAAAACATGTACGGCGTTGTTTTAGATTGGTAGAGTGGATTTTTTTTTTGTATATATTTTTTATTTTTTTTTTTTTTGTTTTTTGTTCGAATTTTTGTTTTGTTTATTTTATTTTTTTTAAATTGTTTTTAAAGTGTTTTAGTTGATTGTACGAGTTTGTATATGTGATATTATTGTAGCACCACTGATTATTATAATTTTGGTTTTTGAAGTTATATAGATTTTGAAAGGATGATAAAGAATATAAAGCTTTTACTAACTCTTTGTTTTTTATTGTGGAACCAATAAAGATATCGCTTATTTATCGACTCTCCTTTAATTCACATATGAACGTAAACGAAAGCCCAGAACTAAGCATTTACCCAACTCTCTTCCAATATTCAGGTCAAATAGTACACGATACCAAAAAAACTATACTCAGTCTTGTAATTTTGAACGTTCTCTTAGTGAAATCTGTCTATACTTACACATGCATGATGTATTATACTCCAGATCACCAAAAAACAAGTACGGCAAAGAAGTGAAACGCGAAAGAGATATTAGATATGTCGCAACTTTATGATCTTGATCTTACTTTTTGATCTTAAGGTCTGATGATTTAACGAATTTGTTCAGCGTATATATTGTTCAGGGTATTTATCTATCATACATATAGGATCTAGCATATAAGATCCGGAGATCTTTTTCAAATTCAGTATTTATTGGTTCAGATTAGTTAATATATAATTATATATTGTTTATTGTTATCATGTCTAAGCTCTAAATTAAATATGAAATTGTCTTACGATGATACAAAATACAATGATACAGTACGGCCACGATCTTGTGACATCAAAATGGTCTCGAGTAAGGTAGGATCGGGTTGTTGTTGTGATTTACTGTATGTAATTATAATGAAAAACAAAAACATACACCGTAAAAGGAGCCAGATATGTCTTCTGAAATCTGTCCTATGCATACTACTTACGTACTAATTTAAATGCTTATTTGGGTATATATAGGCTTTGGCATGAATCTACCTCAGAATATCACT
>BQNB010013815.1:0-49705 GCA_026074375.1 Tanacetum coccineum
CCCAATAACCAAGCACACACCTTATTGGGCCCAAACCCAAACCCAGTGGGCCCAATACAAACCCAATGGGCCCCACACAAAACACAAACCCAAAATCCATTTTTATAAACTTTAGGGGCTAAATTGCCAAGTTTGAAAGTTGTTTTTATAAAGAAAAATAGAGAAATAAAACACAAGGGACCATTATTGCAATTATCCAAATCCTTCTTTGTTTTCTTTAGTTATAAAACGCAGGGACTAAACCTGCCACTTTCCAAACTTGTTTTATAACTAATTTCGGCCAAAATAGAATTGAAAAGAGAAGAAGAGTTGAGGGACTAGTATTGCCTCTTCCCCAAAGATCCCTTTTAAACCTGCGTACCATCCCCGTACCTCACCAGTTTACCGCCAAATCCATACCACCCTCCCCCATGGTTTTCTAAGCCATACCACCTCCCTAGTACACTCACAGCTCACCCCACACCTTTCCCCACCTTACCCTGCCCCATTTACCCCTCCCACTTGGTTCCCTGTCAAAACACTCAACCCAACGAACCCCTTCAATGGCTGAGATGAACTCAAGACATATAGAGGGCTAGGATTGCTTTGAAAGCTTTGCACACTCACAGGAATCACAACCCAAGACAAAGAGAAGGAAGAGGGCCTCTATAAAAGAGAAGAGAACAAGAAAAAGAAAAAAAATCTTGTTTTTTACCTTTCTTAGTTAAATTTTGCTTAAGTTTGCTTTAAATATTATTGTACTCAGTTCTTTTTAAGATTTTCGTTTTATTTTAATGAAAGTTTAAAAGTTTTTTACTTTGAAAAATTGCTATTACCACTGTCGCATTTTCAAGTTTTATATAAGCTCTAATTCTGTCTATTTTATATCAAAATGTGTTAAAGTTGTTAAAACCTTACTAGTGATCACCTTTTCTCAGCCTTCCCTTCATTAAAATTCAATTAAAAACGTATTTTATAAAATAAGGGAGTGTTTGGTTTTGCCTCAAAATGGGTAATTATGGGATTGGTATGGGTCAAACACTCAGCCTTCTTTGGTGAGTGTGTTTTGTGGGCTTATTTAGGCCAAGTTAATCTAAGTTTTTAATAAAGAAATAAGTTTTTGAGATCCCTTGATATTCTGCCAAAAAGCTATTAAGCCACATTGTGTTAAAAAGCTTAAGCTGTTTAAGCAGCTTAAGCACACCCTCTTGTGCTCATTTTAGTTGTTTCTAGCCATAAAACAAGACCCCTTGTTCTGTCATTTCTTTTGACCAAGCATAAGTCAAAGAGTTTGTATGCAATTTTTTTGAGAATAGCCATTTTCCAGCCCATTATTCAGCAAGTTTAAGTTGACCTCATTAGCTCATCTTTTGAATATAAGCTCATTGGAGACCCCTTTAATTCTGTTTGTACTTAGTTTTAACTAAAAAGTTCATTTGAGCTTATTGCAATAAGCTCAAAAAGCCTCCCTAGCCACTGCCTTGCACCTCCCCTGGTGCTGAAACCAGTTTTCAGCACCCTTTTTATGGCTTATTTTCTATTAAGCTCTAGGTCACTTTTTAGCCTTTTTATTTGTAGTCTAATAGTAGTTCTTTAATTCCCCAAACTTTTGTAGCTTAACTCCTCCTTTAGCTTAGCTTATTTAGCCCTTAAAGTAGCACTTTTTCTGTTTTCTTTTAAAACTGTCAAACTAGCTTAAATCATTTCTAGCTTATTTTAGGGCTTATTTTAGTAACCTTAGCTTATTTAGGTCTAACTTAGGTTTGTTAGCTTATTCCCATAGTTTGTAGCTTTTCTTGTGAGCTTAAGCCCCAAAAAGAAAGAAAAATAAGCTAAAAAGCTTATTTAGCTTCTGCAGCTTTAAAAAGCTACACTTCTGGCTTATTCTTTGAGATTCAGCTCATGTGCTTGTTATGAAAAATGTTCCCTATAAGCCCCTTTACAACTTTGCTTTTATGACTTTTTGCTAATAAGCACTTTGGACTTAACTTGTAAGTCGTGGTCCAACTCAGGGACTATTAGTGTAATTTCCAATTTCATAGTTAACATAGTTAGTGCTTTTAGTTAAGTTAGCCTTTCACAGTTAGTCCTTGTGCCTTATCTATGTCTAGTCCCTTTAATATAACAGCTGTTAGTTTTATTTAAATTAAATAATTAAATTAGGTTTAATTTTAATAAGTTTAATTACTTTTTATTTAAACAGTAAAATTTGGGCATTTTTATATTTTTAGAATTGTTAACTTTTTCTTTATTTAATTTGATTTTTTTCAGATTTTTTATAGTTATATTTTCTGACTTTTTATATTTAATTAGTTTTAATTAGTTTTTAATCTTAGAAAATTCATAAAAAATCCAAAAATTAATAAAAAAATATTTTTCTTTTTTATAAAATTTTCTTTTGTCATTTAGTGTCTAGGAAAAATATAAAATTTAGTGTAAGCTTAATTTTTTTAATTCAGTTTTAGACCAGTTTTACCGGTACGTTTTACCGTTTCTTTTCGTTTTACATTCAAACGACCTCCGTTTTAGTTCTAGTTTTCTTTATTTTTCAAGTTAAGTTAATTAGAATTTAATTTTGATTTTTAATTTAATTTAGCATTTATTTTCTTAATTTTTAATATTTAGGTTTCCCGATACCTTATTCTGTTCCCCGTATTTAATTTAGATTTAATTTTAGGATTTCCTTATAACTAATTTTGTTTCCCGTAGTTTTTAAGATCTCCATTTCCTATATTTGTTTCCCGTAGAATAACTTAGATTTTATTTAATTAATTTTAGTTGTAATTATATCAGTGTTACATTTCTCATAAGAATTCTCAATCAGTCAATTTCTCTTCAAACCAGGATAATTTTCAATTGCAGCCTCGTTGGGACATACGACCCGGGAATATCTCTTCCGGAATCTTTTTATCATTGATTCTCATGTATATCTTATTTGAAGAATCATCCAAACTTGATTCCTTTCTGAGTAAGCTTCGTCATTGATTTAGTTCTTTCGTTATCCTTCGATGAACCTTCGATAGTAACCAGCAAGACCTAAAAATTGCAAAATTCGTCGGTGTCTTAGGAGTCGCCCAATCTTTGATTGATTCTATCTTGGCTGGATCCATGTGTATGCCTCTATTATCAATGACATGCCTGAGGAATTGTACCTTCAGAATCCAAAAGTCTTCATTTGAAAACTTAGCATAAACTTTATCCTTCTGAAACAATTCTAAATGGACTTAGGATGTTCTTCATGCTCTTTCTTTCCTTTGATTAAATTAGTATGTCATAGGATGTAAGATCAGGTACGAACTTATCCATAGTAAGGCTATGCATACTCGGTTTTGAGGTCCATGAATAACGCAGGTGCGTTTTGTCAGTCCGAATGGCATAACCTGGAACTCGTAATGGCCATACCGAGTTCAAAATGACGTCTTTGGAATGTCTTGCTCTCGTACTCTAGTGGTGATATCCTGATATATATCTATCTTCGAATAAATCGTTGGATCCTTGGAGATTTAGTTGATCATAATAAATCATCGATCCTCGGGAGTAGATAATGATTCTTCACTGTCAGCTTATTTAACTCCATGTAGTCAATGCACATCCTGAATGACCATCCTTCTTTTACGAATAAGATTGGGGCTCCCCAAGGTGAGGAACTGGGCCTTATGAATCCTTTGTCGGAAAGCTCTTGTAATTGTTCCGATAATTCCTTCATTTCGGATGGAGCAAATTGATACGGTGCTTGAGCTACGGGCGCGGCTCCTGGAATCAGATCGATCTGAAATTCCACTGGTCGAGCCGGAGGAAGACCCGGCAAGTATCGGGAACACTTTAGGAAAGTCTCGGACGATTGTTCGTACTTTATTTGTTTTCCTTATTACTTGTCACTCTTTCTTGGTGGATATCTGCCGCCAAAAGAAATCGGCATCCCTTCGCAATGTACTCTTGTGCTTTTAAACATAAGATAACTATCAACCAGATACTCTCCCGTTGCTTTACTTTCATTGCCACTCAAAAAAGTCAAAGTTTCATTCCATAGGGAAATCGAACAAGTTTCTCATCGCTCTCGATCACGGCGTGACATCTTCTTAACAAGTCCCGTGCTGATAATGACGATCGTTACTACCCCAGTTCATCTAGGGCATTTGTTCATTTGTTGTATGTTATGACATAATGAAATTTAGAGTGCAACCAAGTAATACTGTGTTTATCCCCCCCCCCACCCCCCCACCCCCCCCCCACCACACCACCCCCCCCCCCCCCCCACACACCCCAACACCCACACCCCCCACCACCCCACACCCCACCCCACCACCACCCCCCACCCCACCCCTTGACTTTTTCCCATATGATTGTTATTTATTAATTAATTTATCTAACGGAGTTGGGACAATGTCAATCAGGGAACTAAACGCGGTAGATATTACAAACTTCTATTGGCGCCACGTTCAACAGGATGATTGCACTAGCGGTTGTTTATGAGAGAACGTACAGTGACAACATTGAGTCGGGTTCCCTGCTGCGTTCCCATTTCTTCTCTGCTGTTTCCGACAGCATACACAGCCTTATGCGTTCCCTTTTTCACATTCTTATTTTTTAATTGAGCAATCCCTCTTGAATGCCCTGGTGCTCCACACTCAAAACAACCATTTCCCCTTGGAGCTGACCCTATTGCCCGTATGAGGTATTAGCAATGTTTGTGTGCCAGTACTGCCTGCAATCGGCAGGCAAAGTGCCCTATCTTATTGCACTTGTGGCACTTCTGGGTGCACGGGCCATTGTGGTGAAAATGGCACTTGGTGCACTTGGGCAAGTTTCCCCCGTAGGGTTTCTTCTCACTAGTCCCCATATTGTAGACCTTGGCGACATTCTGCCTCTTAAAGGGTTGTTGTTGGGTAGCCATGGGTTGTTTTGGATGAATCATCAGCATTCCTCTTTTTTTCAGACTGCCTTTTTGAGTAGTGCGAAAGTTTCATTGATCATAAAGTCATTGGCCAACTACAATAGCTCATCCCACGTCTTGGGTATGGCAGATTTGGACGTTCCCATAATTTTGTTAGGAATTCCACTGATGTAATGTAACTTCTCGGTTTCATTGGCAACAAACTTGGTACATATCAGGGTTAGCTCTTGGAAACGTTCAGTGTATGCTGGAACATCGTTCCCTTTGACCTTTAGGTTCTACACTTGATTTCTAGTTTCTTGATTTCACCCTGCGGACAATACTTGTCCGTCATCTTTTTCTTGAGTACTTCCCAAGTCATTGCATATGCCTCAGGACCTAAGGTTCTTATCTGACCATTCCACCAAGTCAAAGCAGCACCTAACAGAGTGCAGGTGGCAAACTTCACCTGATTCTCAATAGCACAACCACTGATATTGAAAACTGACTCCATCTTCTCAATCCACCGAGTCAATCCGGACCACTGCCTTCAGTACACCTGATGTTTCAAAGGTTGACACTCATGAACTCAGCTAAAAACAAGGCGCGCAGTCTGCTCATTCTTGGGTTTTCACCGTGTGAACTGTGCATTCAATATCCATTAGTGTGTTTCCAGAAGGGCTTGATCAATCATAGCTTGGATGGATTCTGGGGATGTTGTTTGGGTTGGTGTTGTTAGGAGTAGTATTCGGTCCTCGTTTTGTCGCAGGTGCTATGATTCGTCTAAATCATAAGAGACAACACGTGAGGTCACAATCATAACAAGGTACATAATAATTTACAGATGTGATGTTAACACAAGAGAGGTACATAGTACAACATTATATATCTATTTCATTCATAACTTAGAAATTTTTTACATGAAATAGTTTCTGATTACACAAATACCGATACCAAAATATCTAAGTGCTATACTAGCGGGGAAAAACCCCTAATTATCTTAAGATGCCTGTTTAATGACCTAGCAAGACAAAATGGACATAAACAGTAGGACGTGATCGTCCGGCATCCCCTAGGCATCCTGGGTGATCTGGATTCCTAGCTTCTGGTGCTCGGCTGTCTAGTCTTCCGCTGTCCTCACAGTGCTGAAATAGGTCTACTGACGCCCATCTCTCGCCTTATGTACTCTCATCACACAAAGAGTTTTACAATATGTTCTTGACGACTTTGGTCAGTCCTCTCAGAGTGCATGCTATCTCGCTGCTGGAATTTGAAAGCGAGTCTCATATACCTGATACTGTGTCTGAATGAGAGTACATGCAGCTGTAGCTGTGTCTGATGTGCGTGGAGATGGGTCTCGTGTGCATACACATGATCACGGTGGGTTTAAGCTCCTGATGGGTCGCCTGACTCAATCCTATCGAGTGAGCCTAAGCCTCTCGGAAAGCATAAGCCTCCTCCTCCACCATACCATACTGTCTCCTAGAGAGTCAATTCCTATCACCCATAAGTAAGTTAAGCCGCTGCGAGTCATATCGACATCGCTTGTGATATACGAGTCCTACTATCCTGAGCATCCTCTAGTAAGGTGTATAAGTCATGTGTATCATGCTATAGATCTCAGCAGCGATGTGACACTAATATTACCTCTCCCACGGTCATAGGTGCTATCTCAGGAACTGCCTCTGCCGGATCTACCCAAGTATCCCTAATACCATACCCAACCTCACTAATCCCCTGCCGTCTCGCTTCAGCATCTACGGTGCTGATGAACCCATAATCTACCCATCGACCTATGGTAAGGTCCTCAGGCAGTAGAACTCCTCCTCTATCCCATTTATAGTGCCCTAGAGTGACAAACACATCCCTTTTGCGGGGTGGCTGCTTGGACTCAGGGTAAATCATCCCTACGGTCAGCAGGTGGTTTTAGTATGTATAGAGATGGTGGTTGTGGAGGTTGCTTCGGGAATGCGGCTGCATTAACTTCATCAATAAGGGCCTGGAGTTGGAGCTATCCTGAGGTGTTGGATTGGGTGGATCACCCAGATGATGTTAGTAATGGTGATGGCACAGGTGAGTGGTGACTGAATGTGCCCAGGTGGGGCCCTGCACCTAGAAAGACACTCTCCTGCAGGGGTGGTGATAGTGAGAAGGTGGTGTATGGTGATGGTGTAGTCATGGCCAGAAGTCTCTCCATCCTCTGCCCTGGTTTGGAGGGATATGGAAGACTGAGCCGGACGGTAATCTAGCCCAATCAGTTATGTCAGTGGAAGGTGGTGGTATAATCATGCTCGGTTCTCTCAGGTGGGGAAATAGGCTCATCAAGTAGGTACCACCAAACGTAGAGTCGGTCGGAGCTATGTCGATCCCACTACTCCTCATCCTCATCATCCTCATCCTCTTCATTGGCGTATTCCCTAGATTAAATCACCGTCATCATTCATCATCCATCATCTCCCCCTTCCTTAGGATAGTTAATCGAACCTGTCCTTTAGCTCATCATCCTCGTACTCTCTAGATCCTCCTCGGGTATCCGACTCAGTAACATATCGGTGGACTCAGCGGTAGGTGAATCCATGAGGGTAATGGCTGCTCCTCAGTGGAGAAACTCTTGCTCATCCTAATATTGGTATATACTCCGGGATATATAGGCTCTCGGCTCGTTGTCTGGTTCATGTGCCTGTACGAACATAGGCTCACGCTCATCCTCGTCCTGAGGAACTGGCGGTGTCTGTGGATCCTCTAGGCCCATGTATGTAATCCGGTGACGGTGGGGCTACTGGCTGTATAGGGAGTCCATCGTATCCTAATACGATGACCTGTGGAATGCCTCCCACGGATTCTCCTCATCATCGGCTCCCCAGAAGGCTCTGCCGGGCTCAAAGTCGGTGTAGACGGAAGTGTAGGTAATAGCGGATGATGCAGAAGATAAGACTGCTGCAAAGCGGAATAATAACTTATATACGGTATTACTTATAAGAGAGATCGGTATGATAGGTCTATAAGCTTTTACTTATAAGAGACTTATAGTAATATACGTAATATAATTTATATATGCGTATATTAATCATGTAAGCACTTAGTAACTACTAATGCTAAAACAGTGTGTATCATGTAAGCATATATGCGCTAGATGCAAACAAGTAATGTATGTATGTCCCGTGCAAATCCCATTTGTGAAAACAGTGTTTGAAAATGGTTATAGTCCAGACAAAAACTTTTGACCTGGTTCTCTATAACCTTGGCTCTGATACCAATCTGTAACACCCCAAATCTGCGTTAGAAGCGGATTATAATATATCCAGAGGGAGTTACTTCATAGATCAATAGCACAAAATATGAGAACGACCTCTATCGTGGTCGTTTGAAAAAGATACATTGGATTAACAAATATGTGTTTGTTACATAGCTCATGGCTTGAAATTGTTCATCAGAATAAATTAAGATTTCGTTTATTACAATTGTTCTCAAATGTTAATAAGGGCCCTAAATCTTTCATATGGATCTTCAATTATTGAAATTCCATGTATCACTGCACCTCGTGCCTTATTGACCTAATGAAAACATGCTTATATCGTCTAACATAAAGTGGTGAATTCATTAAGGTTTAATTGTAAATCAATGTAGGATAGCAAGATTTCTAAGTGTTTCGATTAAGCAACAAATGCAAACATCTTATAAAGTAATTACATTTTCCTAAGATCATGGACACTGAAGCTCGACACTTGTATGAATGCAAATAGATTGTAATAATAAATGCCCGTAAATGATGTTCTAACCCGTAAACATCCTATCCGACATGGTATACGATCCGTTCCCAGATGATGAGCTAATCACCCGGAAGGGATTGTCAATCCTAAATAGGATCTATTTTATTACATTCACTCTCACAACCAAAATCATGTAATTTGACAGTTCATGCTTAATGGGATATAACACGTGGTTATCAGTAAATAGGTAACACACGTAATCCATCAGTATAAAAATGTACACTTGCGTCCAATCTTGTAAACAACAAACCATCCCTTCTCACCCAAGGATGTTAAATCATTTAAATTAATTGTAAAACATGGGGCTATGAACTTCTTAGTAAATATCCTCTAAAAATGATAAATCTATATCCAAGTATGATTCACCGTCAAATACCTAAGTTATAGGCCAATCTTGTCTGCACAAATTTTGGCTAAAGAATAATGTATAAACTACAATAGTCTTGTAGTTTTTATATATGTTATCACTTGTGTGGGTGTGTACAATGTTTAATGTTTTTATATTCACTTGATGCTCTTTGGGCAAGGTATTCGGTTCACACATTCTTGTATACGTATAAAAGTGATTAATAAATATCATATTTATTAAATCGTAGGTTAACTTGTATATTATCCGAATATAATTCGCCCGATATGTTAAGTGTTTATGAAATCACTTTTGTTTATAAAATACCCCTAGGTTTTCTATAATTACCAACCAGTCCCTCTGGTTTATAAAAATAGAGTATTTACACTTTAGACCCCTTAAGTTTTCACTTGTACATATTTAGTCCTTCAACTTTACAAAGTTACACTTTAGGTCCTTATATGTTTCTAATAGTCCATAAGTTCACAGAATGACCATAAACTAGTCTTAAATTATCTAAACAGTGAGCTAATAGTTTTAAACCCTTAAGTTTCAAAATTGACACATTTAGTCCCTGAACTTGTAAAAATCACATTTTTAGTCCAAATAAGTTCTAATAAGGGACAATATGTTTCATTTGACTCCAATAAGCCACATAAGTTGTGCCAGCTTATAAATAAGCTCGGACGAGCTTATTTTGGCTTATTGAGCTTATTGGGCCCATTAAGGTCCATTAAGCTTTTTAATGGTCCAATCTAGTTTCCAATATACAAAAGCACTTGTTAAGCTTATTTAAGTCTATAATTATAGTTGGCTTATTAATTCTCAGATGTAGCTTATTTAGGCTATTGGGCTTGTCGGCCCAATAACCTTAACCGAAAGTAAATAAAAAGGTCCTTTAGGTTTTATCATT
This sequence comes from Tanacetum coccineum, assembly GCA_026074375.1. Taxonomy (NCBI): domain Eukaryota; kingdom Viridiplantae; phylum Streptophyta; class Magnoliopsida; order Asterales; family Asteraceae; genus Tanacetum; species Tanacetum coccineum. The sequence continues at coordinate 9,882 of BQNB010013815.1, forward strand.
GATTCCAACTTGTTTTCTTAGTTCAATAAGCTCATTAGGGTCTGTTTTAAGGTGTTTTAATAGCGTGGCTTATCCAATAAGCTATTAAGCTCGTTATTGGGCTTTTCAAGCCCGATATGAGCCAAAATGGTAATTAAAGTGGTGTAGGCCTTAATCCTTCAAGGGTCCAATTAAACCTTTCTAAGGTCTTTATAAGCCTCATAATCTATTTTAAGCTTACAAATAAGCTGCCAAGCTTATTCGTGGCATATGGGTTTCGTTCGTAGTATTGGGATTGAAAAGCCCAATAGGAGTTTGATTAGTACATGCTGACTTCTTATAAGTTAATAAGCCTCCTGCTCGTAGAGCTTATAAATAAGCTGTGGGTCCATAGGGTTAGCTTATTGAGCCCGCTTGGTTTCGTTCGAGGACTCTTGGGCTAATTCGGCCCATTAGGAATTTATTTAAGACATGCTTGTTATATTTCGAGTCTAATAAGCTTCCTAGTTTAACAATAAGCTCGAATGAGCTTATAATAAGCTACAAGTCCTACCATTTGGGTTGTTGGGCCGGTTGGGCCCAATCTGTGAGCACGTTTGGATTACATAAGGCCCATTGTGGCTCGTTGGTTTCCCTGGTTATATATATGATTCGAAAACGTGCCCTAGTGACTATATGTCGTGTGTTTAACATATGTATACATCGCGTTTTACATACAAGCGTTGGTTTAAGTCGTGTATACGTTCCCAAACCATAGTGTCATGTTCATTTGAAGAGTTTACGCATAGTTTTCGTGAAGTTCGTTTGTAAATGACTAGTGTTCACGTTAGTGTCCATATTAGCGTATAAACGAATTGTTTAAAACTTTATGTTTTCCTTATACGCATTTCCGTGTATTCTAGCACCACACGAGCTCTAACATGCATATATACTGGTACGTGTACCTCATATTTATCGTGACTCAAGCCTAGTAATCGAAAGAAACTAAAATATGAAGTGTATAAGTTTAAATGTGACTTACAAAAGGTCCTAGCGTGCTTGGTTCGAGTAACGGACATGTAGAATGCTAACCCTTAGCTCGTGCACCCCTTATGCACTTGTAATATAAACCTTTGTTGTGTTTGTTGGTTCGAATGAAATAAACGGATGTGTTTGCGTGTGGTTTGTGACCCGAATAAGAAGAGAGTGTATATGTTTACTTGTTTGAGATTGTGTGAGTTGTAAGAGTGTAGAATGGTATATGAGAGTGTGTATTTATAGGCAAAGTAGCTAGTTACATTTCCTAGTCACACAAACTAACCAAAACCGGCCCCTAACTAGGTGGTTTAGTGGTTTCTAGTTAATTACACATTGTTTTGATAAAACAACTAAGTACCATCCTTAATTGCAAGGTTTTGGTACAAGATTTGCTAAGATATGGAAATCTTATGGTTTGTGTATATACATTGCATGTAGCCGCGGCATCCAAGAGAGAAAGAGAGACCAAATGGTTATTAACCATTGTGTAATGAGTTAACTAGGAACACTTAGTACATGTTTTAATTAAACATGGGTTGTACAAGTACTTAGGGATCATTAGGAAGATTTCTAGGTGATTTGTGTGTACATAATGTTGTCGTGGGTTTCCAAGAAGAAAGAAGGATCCAAAGTGATCTTTAACCAATGTATATTAGCTAACTAGAGACATGTTGTACAAACCTTAATTACAATTTAGATGTACATGTACTTAGTGTAAGTTTTAAGGATTTTCTAGTTATCCTTGTCCCTATATTCGGCCCTAGTGGGGGTATTAACACAAGATTTGATTTAATTTTATGTTTAAGGTTTAAAAGTGGGTATTGGTTTGAGTCTAGGTAAGTCTAGGTATTTCCGGGGTGTGTCCAAAGGTATTTTATTGTGAAACGTAAACCTTTTACGTGACCAATAAAAATAAAATACGCATAGTTAATAATTATCTTCTTAATAATTATATGACACTTGTTTAATGTAAACCTTAATTTATTTGGTGACCATTTACGTTAAATGATTATTTCTAGTCTACGCGATTTTGCTTAAAAGTTAAATTAAAAGTAAACGCGTATCGGACCAAAATAATTAGTGACGAATAATAGGAGTCGTAAAATGACCTGAAATTGAGAAATGTTACACGACGTAGCTCTATCATCTCGGCTACACCGTAGTTCTATCATCTCGGCTACGTCATAGTTCTTCAACGGCTTATTTTTCCCCCTTGTTATGATTAGCTACGGCGTAGTCATATCGACCCAACTACGTCGTAGTTCTTTTTATCTAGCGTTTTTATTTTACTATAAAAATATAGTACCTCTACTAAATAAATTAGTATTGGTACTATTCTTGGCCAATTCTCGCATCTCTTCGTTCTAATGCCTTGATTAACCTGAATCTGCAAATATGAATGAATTCAGTACCATATTCATATAAAACAATATAAAATGAGGCAATAAACACGGGAATTTGATATAGAAAAGTATTAAACATTTGATGTTATCAACATTTTTCCTTTTGAGTCTATAAAACCACTCACGTCACCTTCATATGATTTTCTATCAACCATGCCTATACCATTTGTCCAGCCACAACCAACTCCCTTGGAACATCCAACACAATTAGGCCCAACAACTGGCCCAACTGTTGAGCCTATTACACTTGTGTCTCCTTCTCCCGTATCATCCCAACCTGGTCCAACAACAACCCATCATACTCGTAGCCCAACATGAGCGCCTAACTCTCCAACTACACCAATTATGCCTATACGTTTTGGTACTACACCTCATCAACTAATGCCAATCAATGAGCCGCCAATATAACCAACTCACAACCACTCACACACATATACTCAAGACCACCTATCAGCTTAACTTCCAACCGAAATCCAACCACCACCCTTCCCTACACATCCCATGGTCACTTGTGCAAAAGCCAGAATTTTCGAACCTCTTGAACGCATGAATTGTCATGCCACCACCACCTCACCACTTCCTCAATCTCATGTTCATGCGCTTCGTGGCCCTAACTGGAAGCAAGCTATATTAGATGAATATAATGCTCTAATTATTAATGGTATGTGGGTTCTTGTGCCCCGTCCTGCTAATGTGAATGTTGTTCGTTCTATGTAGCTTTTCAGGCATAAGTTTTATGCATATGGCTCTTTAAGCAAGTACAAGGCGTGACTTTTTGCAAATGTTCGCAGTCAGCAACAGGGGATTGATTGTGATGAGACTTTCAGCCTGGTAGTTAAACCGGTAACTATTCGCACTGTTTTGAGTCTTGCGGTATCTCCTGAGTGGCATATTCATCAGCTAGATGTGAAGAATGCATTTCTTCACAAACACTTATCTGAGACAGTATATATGCATTAACCACCAGGGTTTGTTGATTATACTAAACCCGTTTATGTTTGTCATTAGCAGCGATCTTTATATGGACTTAAGCAGGCTCCCCAAGCCTGGTTTCAGCGCTTTGCTAGCTTTGTTACACGGATGGTTTTCAGCGTAGCAAAACTGATACGTCGCTGTTTGTATTTAATCGTGGCTCTTACATTGCTTATTTATTATCGTATGTGGATGATATCATCCTCACAGCTTCTTCTGCAACACTTTTACAGCGTATTATTGCATTGCTTCATGTGAGTTTGCTATGACAGATCTCGGCTCTCTCAACTATTTTCTTGGTATTTCTGCTCAACGGACTGCTTCCGACATGTTCTTGTCACAGTCCAAATTTGCTAAGGAAATTCTTGAGAGGGCACATTTGGAGAAGTGCAATCCGTGCAAGACCCTTGTGGATACTAATTCCAAGCTTAGTTCTGATGGTGAACATGTTAGTGACCCTACTTTATTTCGCAGTCTTGTTGGGCCTCTTCAGTACCTTACGTTTACATGATCGGATAAATCTTATGTTGTTCAACAGGTAAGTCTTCACATGCATGACCCTCGGTAGCTACAATTTACTGATTTGAAGCGCATTCTACGCTATGTTCGTGGTACTATTGATTATGGTCTCGAGCTCCATGTTTCGTCTACTGCTCAGCATACTTCTTATAGCGACGCTGATTGGGCTGGTTGCCTTGTTACTCGTCGGTCTACTTCCGGGTATTGTGTGTTTCTAGGTGAGAATCTTTTAGCCTAGTCTGCAAAACGTCAGGTTACCCTGTCTCGTTCTAGTGATGTTGCTTGGATTCGTAATTTATTATGTGAGCTGCATACTCCTCTTTTTATTGCTACTTTATTTTATTGTGATAATGTGAGTGCTATCTATATGTCTGCAAATCCGGTTAAGCATCAGCTTATGAAGCACGCAGAGATTGATATTCACTTTGTTCGTGACTTTGTTGCTTCGGGACACGTTCGTGTTCTTTATGTTCCTTCGCGCTTTCAGTATGCAAATATTTTTACTAAAGGCCTCCATTCTGCTTTGTTTCTTGAGTTTCGCTCTAGTTTGAACGTTCGAAGACCTCCATTATGCCCATTATGCCCATTGATAAGTCTTGTGTTATGTCATGGGCTTAGCCTAATTTGCATTATGTGATATTGTGTGTATATACTGATTCGGTGTTGAATGCAATGCATGGGTTTTTACTAAACTTAATACTAATTACCCTGAAGTATCTATCTATATACTACATATAAAGCATTTTGCCCCAAATGCTTAAAACTGAATTTCTTAATCAATTAATGCTTCAAACGCATATAACAGTTGTACACGCATATAACAGTTGTGCGCATACGCATATTATGGAAACTTTTTAATACCATTAATGGTGATTGTTAATTTGGTCAAATGTTGAATTATTGAAAGTTGAAAAGTAAAGTTGTTCGGGTCCATTATAAACCCATCTTCATATCTCATTTTCTCATTCTCTCTCTCTCTTAAAAAAACACACAACACCACAATCCATCTCTCTCTCTCTTAAAAAAAACACAACACCACCGTCGGCTGCCACACCACCACCGTCGGCTGCCACCACCACTGTACTTGTCGTCGCCGTTGTAGGTTAGTCGGAATATGTGTGTTTTATATTTAAAGTTTGTTAATATTTATTATAAAGTTTATTTTGTAAACTTTATTATTTTTGAGTTTTGTTTATAGATCTATGTTTCTTTTAAGTTTTAAAGGTTTTATTCTTTATAAATCTTTATATCTGTTTATGTTATAACATTTTTTACAGGTGCCGTCGGAATCTTTGATCGCCGGAATCTTTGCTCGCCGGAATTATTGGCTCACCGAAATCTTTGGACACAGTCTTGCCGGCATTTATGTTGAACCCGCTGCATTGCCGGAATCCTCTATGGTTCTCTTAAAAAATTTGTTATTAAATTTTTTGTATAAATTTTACTGAAAATTTTATTTGTGTAAATTTGTTTGAATAGATTGTTTTGTTTGCTTATAAGTTTTATTTATGAATTTTGTTACCTAAATTTGTTGTAACTTTGTTATTAATTGTTTCTTATAATTTGTTGAATTTTTCTTAATAATGTTGTAGTTGGTTGGCATTTAAATTATGTCTATATTTTGTTAGAAGTGTTGTCATTTTGTTGTATAAATATTGAAAACTGTGTTTATTTACTCGAATATCTACTCGAATATTTATTGTATTGTGTCATAGTCAACTTGAGAATCTTGAATATTGATCATCAACTTTGAATTTTGGTGTGATATGAATTTGAATTATTTGAAATATTAAATGAGTGAAAAACTTAATTTATCTTAAGAAACTATTTAATCAATAAAATACATAGCTGGACGATTGAAAGATATGGTAGTAAGTTGAATTTTGTTCATTGAAATGGTAATAAAGTGTGACAAATTTGTATTTATTATGTTTCTATTTTTTTATTTTTTATTTTGGTATATTTGGTATGATCATTAAGTAGTAAAAATGCATTTATTATGATTGAAACATATATTATTTTGAAAGTCTTATTTTACTAACAATTTATTTTGATTGAAACATGCGAAAGGTAACTTAATAATGTTACTATAATTCCTCGAGATTTTAATTACACATCGATTACTGTTTCATGTTACATGCGTTTGCAATTATATTTTGATCTTTTCACGTTCTATTTTGAATGTTACACAAAACACTTACCATAATAACGTATATCGTTAATTATCTGCCGCTAGGAATTTCCGCAGCTATGCGCGGGTATTCGTCTAGTTTAATCTAAAAGTTTTGTGACACGAGATTTCGATTTAACTGAATCTCAACTATATGCTATATTTGGTTGTAATTTTCTAACATGTGCGGTCCGTTTAATATATAGGAATTTAATCGCTTAGCCCATGAATTTTCACATCTGAAAAAATGTTAAAGAAGAACGGAAGAGCCATGGAAGATAAAGAAGACAGGCATGTGATGTTCAATGCAACAATTACAATTATTTGCCAACCAAGACACCAAGTAAGTTAAAAAAAGGGATTTGTCATCATGTCTACTGAATGATGAATCGAACATATGTCATTTTCTTTAAACTGCATTATACAGTTATAATCAAGACATATATGACAACTATATGACTTTGAATATTACAAATATGTTAAAACTGATTTTGGTTTATATCAAAACTTTGTCCACTCATCCAGCTCAAATACATAGGCTAAATAAATATTGTATACATGCCTGATACATATGCAATACAAATTTACCTATCTGCTATTCGGTATACAACTCTAAAAATATTGATAGCAATAACTTTGGTCTATGGTCAAGATTTCATTACTACGTCCTTGTTGAATTAAAAAAGCAATTAATGTTTATGTTCCATTCTCAGATGTTATACTATACGCTACCTTTACTTAGTGGTCCTAACATATATACAACATTATGGATTCTAGTTTGGTCAACAATCAAGGCTTATCTAATTTGTAACCTCAGTGACAATAAGGTTTATAGAGTTGCTATATTTTATATGAAACGGAGAGGTTGATATAGCACTCAGAAGCTAGTTTTATGCAGTGTTTTGAAACCCGGTTTGATCCGGCCTGGTCAACCGGTTGAACCGGTTCCGGTCGAAAAAACAGGTCATATTAAACCGGGTTTTATATTTTCGAAACCCGGTTAGACTCGCCGGGTTTGGAGTGACCCGGGTCAACCCGGTTCACGAGACCCAGCCGGGTTTCGGTGTTTTCGTGTTTTTTTCTAAATAAAACATGTTTATTGTATATATTTGCGATGTAATTTTATTTTTACATGTTATATTTGTTAATAAATAGTTTTTAAGTTTAATATATGAAATATTTCATGATTTATATACATTTTTTTTTAATCTTTGCAAATATTTTTTATTTTTTTGTTTTGGAAGACTGGGTTGATCCGGCGATCCAACCGGTTGAACCGGTAACCCGGCCTATAACTTGAGAAAATGATTTGCATATTCTATTTTTTAATTTGGACATTCAATCGTATGCATTAAACTATTTAATTTTATATATACATTTTTTTACCCAATTGTACATAAAAATATGCAAATCAAAATGCGATGACTTGCGATGACTTGCTAACTCATTGATAAAGTAAAGATTACACACAATCTTCCAAGTTCCTTTTTTGTCTTTGCTTATAAACACTCTATTTTGTCACAGCCAACTCTAGTATAAATCAAAATCAATAATAAAGGCCCCCACTCGGCCGAGTTAACCGAGTCACGACTTCGAAATGGACTAACTTTTACCAAAATTTAGCACGACTGAGTCATTATGCATGATGAACATATGTGGCCCCCTACCATAAAAAAAAGTGACCCTAAATATTGCAAATTTTCCCTCATACCCTCATAGAGTTCTATAAAAACTCACTTTTTTGTGACTAGATTATTGTTCCACTTGCGATCAACGTCCTTTTGGCCCTTTCTAAACCTTTCTCAATTATCTTTTAAAAACTTAATACATACCTTACTCTCTATTTCCCCCTTCCCCTCTCTCCTTCCTCTTTTACCTTTCCACCCCATTCTTCTCCCCCGCCCCTTTTCGCCCGTGCGCTCCTTCCCCTACGGAGTTCATAAAACTCACTTTTTTGTTGACTAGTTATTTCCACTTAAACAACTCCTTTGGCCCTTTCTTTAATCCTTTCTCTTTTTATCTACTTAATACATACCTTACTCTCTTTTTCTCCATACTTTCAATCCAAATGGCCTCTAAACTCTACCAAACTCTCCCTACACTCTTCTTCTTTTACATAACCTTATATCCTGCAACTTTGGTGGTGGGAGATCAGATTACGGGCCAGGAGTGCCCGTATCCATGCTACCCACCACCTACTGGCGGCAGTACTAGTGGTGGTGGAGGTGGAAACCCTCCACCAACCAGCACAACCTTTTCGCCGCCTTCACAAATAGGATATTACCCTCCACCTTCCTCTATATTCCCATATAATCCTCCAAAACCTAATTACTATGGTAATGGACAGCCAGCACCGGACCCTGTAGTTCCATGGTTCCCTTATTACTACAAGAAACCACCTCATAAAACTGACGACTCTTCATCATCAGGCGTTCCAATAGTATTTAGTTCTAGGATCTTCTTGATCCATGTTTTGGTATTTTCATTCATGTTACTTGCTCATTAAGTTAGCTACGTACGTGCCATCCATGATTCTATTGATGTTACCTTATGTTTCTTGTTCTGCAAACATGTATGACTATGACTCTATGAGCTGAATTATGATTGCAGAAGGAGCAAGACTATAACTGAAAAAAAGTAGAAGCAAAGTGGCGAAAAGATGAAGGGCCACAATGCATGTGTTGATATCTACTGTTTAAGCATGTTGACAAACTTTTTCTTTATTTTAGTCTTGTTAATCATAATGTTTTCTACGGAATTTTTATATTTACTTTGTTTAATCATTGATGTACACTGGTTGGTTCACTGAAACTGGAAAATCTTTGATTTATTCTTATTTTATAAATGTTCATGGCTTTGAATATATATTTATCATATCACAGAATAAGTTAACATTATAATGCGTTTTGGTAGAATGAACGAAAACGAGAATTATAATTCACTGGAATATTATTACTTCGTATAAGATTGTGATAAATATCACTAAGCCAAATGGCGAGGAGCAAAAATAATGCATTTGTAGGAGATGCTTTTAATATCTTGATACCAAACCTATTGATTGGAGGCTTTTATTTTATTTTATGGGAGGTGTCGCGTATCATTGTAACACATAACTAAAAAAAGACTATATCAGTAGCGCTTGGTACGACAATACGCAAGTTTCGTGGTATATATGTACATCAAGTAGTCTCTATGATGTAATGCGCCTTTTTTTTCTCTTGACAAAAGCTATGAAAAAATGTTTAGTTGATAAAGTATGTATCTTTCTGGAACATGATATAGTAGAAAAAGCAGATTGTCAAATCAATAAATGGCACAATCATTGGCGTTCTGTTTTTCTTTGGCCTAGTGTTTATATTAAGGTTTTTGCTAATTAAATCACTAAACATAATCTTGTGAGTTATAGATAGCAACCATGTTTAGCATTTTTGTCTACTTGAAGCTACTAATTATTATGATATGCGTAGACTTGATTGGGGAAAAATTTCTTTGTGCCAGAAAAATTACTAATATATTGTTGCGCCTAAAATACAGAGACTAATGTAGGGTGTTTCTTTTTTTTTTATTAGGTGTTTGGATTACGAAACAATCAGAGAGAGAAAACTGAATGAGGGGTGTCAAAGCAAGTAAATCTACTTAGCCAAAACCTATTCTGTGGAAGATACACTAACAATTACACCACTTCCCACACCGTAAACCCTCCACGAACGAAAAGAACACGTAAAACTTAAACCCCTACACTAACGAACCACGACTATGACAATGAGTAAACACTGCTATACAAAGGGGAGGCCGTGATAACACCTTCCCCCCCCCTGCCCCCACAAAGCTCTCCTAACACCTCCCCACCACGCTAACGCCCGCATATCGCACCCATGAACCGCCCCTGGAAATAACGACACCCGAACTACCCCACGTAAAACACCCCCCCCACCCCCCAAAAAGTTCAAAACGATACTCTGTATGGTATCACGAGTAACAATTCATGCAAAGACACCGTCGTAACCACAGAGTTTAAAACCACCTATGGCACACCACTGTGGGAGAAACAGAACAAAACCGAAATAAACAAACATCCGACAAAATGTACGTTATGACCCATCGAATAGCACTACAAGAAAATACATTCCTACAAATGACACGATATTCTGATTAACACCTATCAGACAGAAAGTATATATAATAACGCGATCCAATTACCATCATAACCCCTTTACCCATTCCAGCCGAAAGAATACAACTCAACATACAACCCTGACCAAGAGACACTAGCAAGCCATACGCAGGTAACAAGAATACTAACAATCGCAGGGCTAACTAAAACAACCGGTCTGAGCCGATAACTTTATTGCGCGCGAGAGCAGGAAATACAGCCGGGGTTCGACTACCAGGACACGATATCACAAAAGTAGCTGGACACACTGCAATGGATGCAAATCCAATCCCACACCTGTACAAACCGACACAGCACGTAAACCATTAACAGTACACCACACACAACACTTCAAGGTTACACACTAACCCACCCTGGACTCGCAAACCGAAGACAACATAAACGAAACTTATGACCGCACCCTGCTTCTACACAGAGCCATTGCATACCTCAAGCCTATCGACCAACCACCGCACCCACATTATCTATGGCTCATATCACTGGAAATTCATCAAGTACAACACACGGCACCCCACTATTAATGTACAAAAAGACTACTCTATGTACACATCACCAACTCACACGGAATGTACCCCCCGGTCGGACATCTCCCCAACTTTAACCCCATAAATCTACTTTGCCAAAACTTTTCTGTGGAAGAGACACTCCACATTAGTAAATTTTACATTCTTCTTCTTACAAATTGTTTGAGAACTAATTATCACCTTCTTGAAGTTAATCTCTATTTGACTATACAAATCGCTCAGCTGAATGTTAGGAACTAGTGACTTTGTTGGAGTTGATCTCTTCAAACCAAACATATCTCCTCAACTGAAATGTGGTAGATCTTCTATAGTAAAATTGTATAAAAACAACTGAAACTTTTGATAACTGTTGTATTTGAACTATTTTAGACCATTATTATTGTTGTAATTATGGTAAGAGGTCAATGGTTCAAAACTCGTCAGATGTGTACATTTGGGGTGACGAGGGAAGGGTTGGAAACGTCCCGGGTGTAATTCGGTACGGCCGCGTACATCTGAGTCAAAAGGCGCACCCTCCCGAATAACCTTAACATGGAAAATCACATTTGTTTTACTTGCAAGAAACAATAGCCCACTATTATGGTTGTTCATTATGAATGGTTACTTGTCTTTTTCACACGCAGGCCACAACTTATATGTAGAGGTTTTTGACGGGTCAAACGGTTTAAGCCGCAGGTCATTAAAAGTTTGGATCAAAACATATTATTTCTGGGCATGTCAAAATGGGCAGGTCGGATGTTTGGACTACAAACAATTCATTATTCAAATTTCATTAACAAAATTAGTGCATGCATTAAAAATAGACTTTGGGCAACTGCGTCTTGTCACTCGATTCACATTTTTCTACTCTTAAAAATTTTCTTTTCTTCACTTTTTGACCCATTAAAGATAAACATAACCCAAATCGATCCATGTATATTGGAAGAAAATACCACATCTACAATATTCTTTACTGTTTGGTAAAAACTACATCTACTTATATGTAAATCGACTCATTTATAAGATTCAAGACTACATTGCAATATTTTTGTGACTTTATACATCAAGAAATTAGAAACGATGCATTTTACCTAGTCACCTAATGCCTTCATTTGTAATCTTATTGTACTGATACTATAGTAACTTCCTAATTATAGATTTATATCTACCAGGAGAGATTGTAGTGCATATCCTCATCTTTATTCCCTATACCAACCAGCTACAACCACCACCATGACAAAGGTGACCTTCACAAAGAGTTGACACCCTCAAGTGGCATCACCAACTCCTAAGTAGCCCAGTTTCGGACCACTTCTTGTTACCGTGTTTGTGGTCCTTTGGTTGCTTTAGTCTCTCTTTTTTTCCTGTGAGCTTGGGTCCTTCATTTTCTCTTGTACTCTCTTTTCTGGGACATAACTTTTCCAAGAGGTTCTGAAGGACGGTTACTCAAATTAGTGAATGAAATTGAAGAACTTGGTCTGGGGTTCGATTAAACAGTAGAATTTGATGAAAATATATGTTGCTACGTGTTTCCATAGAAGACGTTTGTGGTTTGTTTGGTGCTTTGCAAGTTGATGTTACCTGCCATATGCAACGGCTAGATGTCATATCACTAACTTTTTGAAACTTACTTGATGATTAAGTAGACCATGACTTTAGATTTTTGTAGGATCAAATAAATGCTAATTGTAATCAATATACCTAGTTTTGATCTGAAGAACGTGATGATTCTTTGTAGAAAGAAGGTATTGGTGTTGCTTTATAGTTGAGTTTGTATGCTGGTCGTGTCATCTCAGCAGCCCTTTTCTCCTGCTAGAAAGTAAGGGACATGTCAAAGTACACAAACGATTTCTCCTGCTAGAAAGTAAGGGACATGTCAAAGTACACAAACGATCATATATTCAACTACTTGAGCATGCGTTTCAGCAACAAATTTCATATGAAACTTGTAAAAAAATTTCTTATTAATAAAAAACAACAAGATCTTAAATCTCAATTCAAGAATCACCACAATAAGAACAACATATTTGATCTCAATCAAACCAAAAGACTACCACTGCTAATCAGGTGTAGCCCTATTATCTAGATTGATAATAGTCTTACAAACAATACAATAGATCAAGATGATCACAGAATTGAATCACAACACAATAAGAAAGATTAGGGTTTCGTATGTAAAGACAGGAGAAGAGTTTTCAGCTCCTCCTTCTGAGCTTATATAGGCAGCAACAATCTCACATGACCACCTTCAATCCTTCACCTTTCAAGCTCCTTTCAAACCAAGCCCAAACTAAAACTTTAACTGAAAAACAACAATAACAAAAAGACAATATTAGTCCCTGTACTTTTTCCAGGTTAAAAGGTTATTTTTAACATCCCCCTTAACCTTAACCTGGAAAACATCAATCAAACCCAATTTTGAAACCAAAATTTCATGTTGAAGTTTATCAAGCCCTTTTGTAAAAATATCAGCTGGTTGAACAGCTGTGCCAGTTTTCTGAGTTTTAATAACTCCTGCCAAAATTTTATCTCTTATAAAATGTAAGTCAATTTCTAAATGTTTTGTTTTTTCATGAAAAACAGGATTAGCTGCTATCTTAATAACAGCCTGACTATCACAAAACAAGTTCACAGGTAACACCTGATCCCACTCCAGCTCCTTAAGAATCTTTAGAATCCAAATGACCTCAGAAGTAACTGAAGCCATAGCCCTGTATTCAGCCTCCGCTGAGGATTTTGAGAGAGTATGCTATTTTTTGCTCTTCCAAGATATCAAAAAGCCATACAATTTTATACAAAAACCAGTAATAGATTTTTTGATAATCAAACACTTAGCCCAGTCAGCATCCACAAAAGCTTCTAAAGAAGCTTTGGGTTACCTGACAATATGAACCCCTTTACCAGGATTGCCTTTTAAGTATCTCAATACTCTTAAGGCAATTCTTAAATGAGATCTCAAAGGCTTATGCATAAACTGACTCAAACAATGAACAAAGTAAGAAATATCAAGTCTAGTATGAGTCAAATAAATCAACTGCACAATAAGCTTCAATGTTATCCAAAACCTTATCAATATCAGTAGGTTCATTAGTGATAGAAAGATTCTGCTCAAGAGGAGCAGCAGAAGGCTTACAAGCCAATAAACCAAAATCACTCAATAAGTCCAAAGAATACTTTCTTTGAGATAAACATAAACCCTGTTTAGTTTCCAGAACTTCAATCCCTAAAAAATATTTTAACTTTCCCAAATCTTTTATTTTAAACTTAGTCTTTAAAAACTTCTTAAAGTTTTCAATTTCAGTGGAATTATTTCCAGTGATGATAATATCATCAACATATACCAATAAGGCAGTAAAGTTACCATTTTTAGACTTAGTAAAAAGAGAATAATCACTTTTACATTGCTTAAAACCATTATCAATTAAAGTCTAGGTTAATTTGGCATTCCATTGTCTGGGTGCCTAATATGTGAAAAATCACATATCATTTCTATATCAAAAATGACCCTTAAATGAACAAATTGTGCAAATTATGCTTGTATATTGCTTGTTTTGTCATTTGTGATGTGTAGGTAAGCATTATTAATATCAAGTTGACTTAAACACTAATTGTTCTGAACTACAAGATTAATCAAACATCTCACAGTAACAATTTTGACAACAGGGGAGAAGGTCTCATCAAAGTCAATTCCTTCCTTTTGATTATACCCCTTAACAACATATCTTGCCTTATATCTTTCAATTTCACCACTAGATTTATATTTAATCTTATAAACCTATTTTCCACCTATAGACTTTCTACCTATAGGCAGGTCAGTAATATCCCAGGTGTCATTCTTATAAAGGGCATCCATTTCCTTATTCATGGCCTTAACTCAGACCGTGATGGTCGATTCGCGTCACACTTATGGCAAGCTCTCCAGAAGGCGTTAGGTACAAAACTACATATGAGTACGGCTTACCACCCTGAGACCGACGGTCAGAGTGAGCGTACTATTCAGACGCTGGAGGATATGCTACGAGCTTGTGTTATGGATTTTGGTGGCAGTTGGGATACTCACCTCCCGTTGGTTGAGTTTTCTTATAATAATAGTTACCACACGAGCATTAAGTGTGCACCATTCGAGGCTCTGTACGGGCGGAAATGTAGATCCCCCGTGATATGGACTGAAGTTGGAGAAAGTCAGCTTATTGGACCAGAACTTGTGCAAGAAACGACAGAAAAGATTTTTCAGATTAAGGAAAGGTTGATAACGGCAAGAAGTCGTCAGAAAAGCTATGCTGATAAGAGACGTAAGCCTCTTGAATTCGAAGTTGGAGACCGAGTGTTACTTAAGGTATCTCCGTGGAAAGGAGTGGTACGATTTGGTAAGAAAGGAAAACTGGCACCACGGTATGTGGGACCGTTCGAAATAGTAGAGCGTGTTGGACCAGTAGCTTATCGACTAAAGTTACCCCAGGAGCTGAGTTGTGTTCACGACACGTTTCATGTGTCAAACCTCAAGAAATGTTTGGCTGAGCCAGATGTTCAAGTGCCTTTGGACGAGATCGAGATTGATGAAAATCTGCGATTTGTCGAAGAACCTATTGAGATAGTGGAACGAGATGTGAAGAAGCTAAAGCGAAGAAGAATCCCATTGGTCAAAGTACGTTGGAACTCTCGGCAAGGAGCTGAGTATACTTGGGAACGTGAAGACCAATTCCGGAAGAAATATCCGAATCTCTTCCCCAAATCCGTACTTTCCTCAAGTGCCGCAACTTGAGCCTTGAGGACAAGGCTCTTCTAACCGGAGGAGACTGTAACATTTCGTATTTTCAGGTCATTTACGACGTCATATATTTCACTAATTATTTTTTTTCTCGTACGCGTTCGCTTTTAAATTTTAATAGTTAAGTTAAATCGCGTAAGTTAAAAAAATTATCGTTTAGCGTAATCGGACACCAAACGAATTAAAGTTTTCGTCAAGCAAGCAATATATTATTTTTATGAAAGTAATAATTAACTTTTTATATTTTATTTTTATTGGTTGCGTAAGACGTTTACGTTTCGCAATTAAATACGTTTAAGCATACCCGGAAATCACTTATACACATTTTTAAAACCCTAGATATTTATTAGATATTTATCTAAAATATCTTTTAGATATTTCCTTAACCTTACCCTAGTTAGACTTAACTAGAGTTCCTTAACCCTAGTTAACCCCTATATATACCCTAACTAGACTACAAAATCATAACTTACATTTCTTTACAAATTTCATCACAAAATCTCTCCCCTCCTCCCTCTCTTGGCTACGGCAACACCCCAAACACAACCAAATCCATATCAAATTTTATATAACACATTTACATACATACCTACATCATATCTAAGATGTCCTAAGAAGATTTGAAGGCTTGGTTAATCCTTTACAAGTGTTAAGCAAGAAAATGCAAAGTTAGGGTTTAGGAAATCAAGATCTTGCAAGCTTGGGTTTACAATCTAAACAAGGGTTTAGATTGTGTTGGGTATCATATTTCATCACTCTAAGGTTATCTAAAACCCTTTATGTCTTTACATTCATCATTTTATGCATATATATGTCTATGTAGTTAATCACCATCTAGGAACTTATTTACTTGTAAATTTTATAATTCTTGGATAATCTTTGGATTAATCATATACTAAGGACCCTAGGAGTATAAGACATAAGATATTAAGGGTTCTAATGGATTTGTAACAAAGTGGTAAAGCTAAAAAGTCCTAAAAACAAGTTTTAAACACATTTTGAGAAAAATATCTAAAGGGGCTGTTTGGAGTTCGAAATTTACATATATATTTTATGATTTTATAAAATACTACATGTCACAAGGATCGTGGGGTCATAAAGAACTCGAAAAACCGATTAATAACGAAGAAGATACGCTAGTTACGAGTTTACGATAGTTAATACTCTTATAAAACTATTTTTATAAAAGTTACTATTCATGGCAGAAACTTATACTTTGAAAACATCAATAATATGATAAAACTTTCAATTACAAGAACGTGCTCGAAAGAATCGCTAAAAACGGAGCTATAACGAATAAGATACGACATTTACGGGTTTTACGACTATTAAACTTATATAAATAAATATGTGAACTGATGTGAACAGTAAAAGTACTGTTCATCAGTGGACTCAAAACCTAAAAATGTCTTATTTTGATACATCGTCTTAGTACGAAGACGTGGGCGCAAGAAACATACAAATCGGACTTGAAACGTGCATTTTACGCCGTTTTTGTTAAAGGGTTATTTATAAACGTTTTTACTTTATAAATATAATTTCGCTAAAACGATTAGATGGTGATGTAGCTATATAGAAATATATATGTTATTAGTTATCAAAGTGCTATATTACTAGGGAATTTCATAATGAGGCCTCTTCGGATGGCGTATCGACGAGTTGTTGGATTTACGATTTAAAGTATCCTAGCTCCTCGTACGTCATGTCATGACCTCTTAATTATGATAGCCCGAATGATAGTATGATGATAACTATATAGGATTGTATATGATAGTTGTTAAGTCAAAGTACTTGAGTACTGATACGACATATATTTACTTAGGTTGCTTTCGGATATTTCCGTGATACGTTTTCTGCCATTTACCCGATTATTTCATCACTTCACTTCTAAGGTGAGTTCATAGCCCCCATTTCTATCTACTTGTTTTACAAACTCTACGGGGTGGAATTACATGCTTGTTTTACTACGGACACAAGTGTTTTCAAGTGTTTTCAAAGTGTATGCTATCCAGATTACTGCCTGATTATTAATGCCTAAGTTACCTTCTTGCCGTGAAGTCCCTATTTATCATGAGCCGTTAATTGCTAATTGTAGTGAGCGCTAGTGTTGTGGATAGATCTATCGGGACTGACAATCCCCACCTTACTTGGGTCACTAGTTTGATCATGGTGCATTTAACATTGAGAGGACAAGTGAGGTTGTTGGCAAGCATCCTATATTCTAGTTGGGGCAAACATCTAGTTAAGGCTTCGGGGTCATGAGCTTAGTGCATTAATACATGTTTTTGGACTACTGAACTTGTTTCATAGTCTACTAGTACCTAAAATCTTGTGGTCCGCTCTTTTACTTATAAACCTATGGATTCACTCAACCTTTGTGTTGACTTTTAGCGTGTTTAATTTCAGGTCCTCAGATATAAGCTTGGATGGGAGCCGTGATGGATATCTATGAAGATGGATTCTGTGTTTTATTTAAATTCGATGCAACTTTTATCTATGAAAACTTATGTCGTCTTTTGGGATTATAAATCTTTTGTTTAAAGAACGTATGTAGTATGTCTATGACTTTTCTTTTCAAAACATATGGGACCTAATGTATGAACTCTGATTTTGTTATAATGCATCGAATGATCTTGTTTAAAACGTCCATTTAAGGTCGTTTCCTATATCTTGATTGTTGTACTTTGACGTAGCACCCCAAGGTTACCATTCCGCTGCATATCAGATTTTGGGGGTGTTACAGATTGGTACCAGATCCAAGGTTATAGGGAACTGGGTCATTTTCAAAACCTAGTCTATAACCACAAATTTTAAAGATTTTCCTTACTTTCATTTTCAAAATACAGAATCCTTCATCGCTGATCCGATATCCGCGCGCGTATTCCCTGATCCTTACTTACTTTTCCGATTATCATTATTGCATTATATATAATCTTAGATATATAATACTT
The DNA here is from genome assembly GCA_026074375.1 of Tanacetum coccineum. Lineage (NCBI taxonomy): Eukaryota > Viridiplantae > Streptophyta > Magnoliopsida > Asterales > Asteraceae > Tanacetum > Tanacetum coccineum. Next base: position 28,338 of record BQNB010013815.1, read on the forward strand.
AGTTTAAATTCGATCTCTTACGTTCTTTTAAAAGATGACAATTTTTGTGTATTTGCAGCCTAATTTTAAGCTAGCTTGAAATAGTTTAAAATGTAGTATAGCTTAAAACATATTGAATTTACCTAAAATCTATCATTGTGCACCATGTTTTTAGCTTCTAAACCTGGTTTTAACTTAAACCTAGAATTGTAATTGAAAAAGGGCTTTTTAAAGCGGTTGAAAACAAGATAGATATGTCTTTCGACAGGACTTTTGGTTCAAACAAAGGTAAGTTTAAACAGACAGCTATACGCTATTGGATTGTCGATACTATAAAATAGAACAATGAAAGAGCAACACTAAGAGCTACAAGAGGAATCCAACTCAAAAAAGCTTAAATTCATACAACACCTTAACAGATGTTCAAACCTTGGTTACTCATCACTTAAAAGATGAATTTTTCCTTTGAAAAAGTTTTAAAGATCTGTTTAAATAACTTAGAATAAGGCTAGTGAAGTGAATAGGCTGTAATAACACAAACTGGTTTTGAGCCATGTTTTTGAACCTATTTTTGTTCTTGTACTGACCCAAACACTCTTTTAACTAATGAGAATCCAAATAAAAACTAAAACAGAACCAAATAAGCCTTAACTTTTGAAAACAGATAATGTACTAGGTATATTAAGGTCATATGAGCATAACTCTCATGGAAATAAACACTTTTTATTGAAATAAGCTAATAAACATTTTAAACTGAAAATTGAACAGAACATAATAGATTTTAAAACAGGCTATAACTAAACTTTAAACTAGGCATCTTACACTACTTAAGGACAAAATAAGCATGATAAGCAGAATTAAGCAAGCAAAAAGCAAACAATAAGCGGAATAAGCAAATGCTTAAAAATAAGCAAAACTGAAGAAAAAAACTTACAATGGTCCAAAGCTTTTGCAGAAGTCCTAACACTATCTTAACCTACTAATCCATGTTCTGAAAAGCTTATTACCTAAGGATCCGTCCATTTTTTGATCCTTCATCCAAAGCAGCATAGAATAACACCACAATTCATTCCAAATAGCACAAGAACACTTGATGGAACAGTAAAAGATTTAGGACAGATTTGATAAAACTTTGGACACTTGTTTGTATGAACTTAAAACATGAATGAGATTAACTTTGCATAAAAGGAAATCAGAACTTTAAATTGAGCTTTAAAACATAAATTTCATTAATCAATAACTTGGTTACAATGCTTTAAAATAAAGTGCAGAAAATCTAAATTGACTTGAAATTAAAAATTACACTATTATATTGAAAGACCTAAACTATTTATAGACTAGTTTCTTCTTTGTAGTGTGCTACTTGTGCTAGTTTGCTGAGGAGAGTCAAAAGCATCATCTTAGCCATCCAAATTGAGTGTCCACCAAGTCATTTGATCTCAGCCCTTGTTCTTGGTTATAGTCTTCATCAGCCAATAGCATCTCTTGGGATTGCCACAGTGGCATGGGACCATGTGAGGTGGGGATAGGTTGAGAGTGATGTTTTAGGGAGTAGAGGTCGAGGGATAGTGACGGGAAGTAGAAGACACGTGAATAGTGGGGTTATGGGTTTTGGCGGGAAAAAGTTTTATGTTTGACTGGGTTGTTGACTGGGTATAGTGGTAACGGGGGTTAGTGGGTGTAGTGTGTAGGGACGAATTGTGAAAAGGTTAAGGGATTGGGGATGAAGATGATGGCGGGAAAATTTTAGGATTAGGGTTAATCAGGGAAGAAGAAGTACAATACTTCTTTTTTTTTGGCGCCCATTTTTTTGTTTATGTGTGAAGTTTTGGAGTTGGGCAAATTTGGTCCCTCATAGTGATATGTCGATTTGCAGCCACAGTCCTTGTATTTAGCAGTTTTAGTCCTTTTGTTTGCATGGTTAGTCCCTTGTGGCTTATAACTTAACAGAAATATACACAGCCAGTTAAGTCCTTTTGGACTTGTTTAATGGTTTGGCAGATTTGGGCTTTTAGGCCCAATGTGGCATAAGGCTTTTTAAGCTTTCTTTTAAATACAATAATGGGCTGACCCGACCCATTAGATGGGTGCGGGTGGGCCCACTAAGTATTTCTTCGATGTCGGCTTCGTCTTTGACTTTGTCAGGGTTGACTTTTTGACTTTGACTTTTGTTGACTTTGACTTTTTCCACTCATTCTAATTCCGTGCTCGGTTTTGTCCTTTTTGTTGTGTCTTTTGTCTTTTTTGTCGAGTATCCGTTTCCTGCACAATATAAGAGAAAACACACGAATACAATGTATTTTTGGTATATTTTTGGTCGTTTAAGCCCGTTTTTATGGATAAATGGTATGTGTAATTAAGCACATACCAGCCGCTAATAAATGAGGAGTTATAGAAGCTTACATGTTTGTAAAGCAGTGTGCAAAAACAATGTACCAAGGAAGCTTCCACCAATACCAATAGCAATCACATTCGAAAATGTACCAAGTGCTACTAATTCATTATTTCATGAGTGGCCAAAAGCATATATATATATATAATTTGGGTTGAAATTACCATTAGGACATCTTTCGTATAACTTGGCCTGCATACATCAATGCCGTTAATGGATCTGTTATCTGCAACAAAAATATATGTACGATTTTTCAGAACTAAAAAATGACTAAAAAAAGATATATATGCGTTCTGAACCTTCTAAGGCAATTAACATGTTTATACATCCTAATACATTTCGGTAGATTTTCATGGACCCGATTCGTAATTAAATAACTCTTCTATCGTTCACCAGTTTAACCTGTTATAGACAAAACACAACACAGTTATTAAACTGCGGTCTCTTATCCAAGTAGCGCGGTTTCCACAGGTGGCGGAAGGCAGACATGTCCCAAACGCTCTTTGTAAGACATGAACGCAAGTAGCGCGGTTTCCATTGGCGATGCGTTTTTTATAAATCGGTTTTTTTTAATATATGGATAAACCCATTGAGAAAAAACCGCGCTACTTTATTTGCCGCCCCTTACATGAACTCGCCGCCAATGTATTCTCCACCTGGAAACCGCGCTACTTGATTGGCTGAACGCAAGTATATGGCGGCGAGTTCATGTAAGACATGAACGCAAGTATATGGCTATTTTATGGAATAAACCCATTGAGAAAAAAACCAAAATTAGGTGGTTATACATACAATATAAGCGTAGCACGAAACTGGGGCAAACCTATGGCATCTGTGTATTTGGTTAAAGAAACAGAGGCGACATCGAATCCAACTTCACCACCAAGAGTTACATCCTTGTAGTCGACTGTTGCCTTTAAATTTAGAATCGGGGATTTTTTTCAAGCATATACTCGCATCAATGTAAACATGGGGATGGCGATACTGAACATCAAGCTGAGAGTAAATAAAAACAACTCATGTTAGTATTTTTGTATGATCAATCACTAAAAAGCAACATAAAATCAACTCAAACACATCATTCATATTTAAAAAAAACTTGGAAAATATAGCATATAATCTTATGGATAAATGGATGAGGTATTATCTGTTAAGATTACCCGCGGATCGCGACTATTCGAGTTTTTAGTATATAATCTTATGAATCTAATTTGGTAAATCTAAACAAACCTTTTAATATGATCTAAATAGCATTAAAAGTGTTCTGCATAGTTAACCACAAATCTAAACTATGAGTCTGTTTATCTTATTTTGCAATCATTTAGAAACCTAGCTTATGAAAGTGATTTGAGGGGATCCATACTTGCAACACAAAAATGACCACTAACCTGTCCGGATCTAGGATTAGGAACCTCAAAGCGTGCTACTGCTTTTGTATGTGGCATTACTTCGTCAAAAGTTAATCTTCTCGACACCTGCAGAAAGAAAAGTCAAAAATGCAAGACCTAACAAAAAATCTAATTCTATGAACAAATACCTTAGAAATATTACCGTGGTATTCTGACGTGTTGCCAAACCACTAATCAGGTCCTGTTTACATAAAGTAAAGTTTAGCGAACAAAACATGAGTCTGGAAATTATATGAAATTATGATGATTTCAGTGCTTATGCTCATAAGTCATACCAAGGGAGCGATCTCCTTGAAATATAAGAAATATCGTTGTCACATACCCATCAACACTATCCTATTTTCCCTAATCGACTACCAATCTACAAAGGCCAACTTAACGAAGCAAGTATTGCGGAAGTACGTCATACGCTGCAAAAAGATATCAGAACCTGAACACCTCATACTGCACCTCCACAATGTTATTAACCATGACCAGGTGCCTATTTTCAGTATTAAGAACATTGTGTCGACTGCATTACAGAAATGATGTCGAAAATTGAATTATATTTGGTTCACATGGACTTATAGCTATTCGTATCTTTCAAGAATTATAGTGTGAACGCATTTCAAAGGTACCAAGTTAGTCCACCTCCACATTGAAAGTTTTGTTTATGTTTGAAAGCTTACAATGATGGAAAATTTCAATATAACCAATGCTTCAAAACATAATCTTCTTGTAAACCGTAAAAAACCAAAATCATTTTATAAAAATAAGAAAATGATACAACATTACTTTCCGCTTCAATCTACCATAACCAAAACCCTCAATTTAAAGTTTGAAAGTAAGAGAAGAAGAATGTGGAATTTGGCAGAGTAAAAGCTTAAGCAAGTCCAACAGTGGCTATCTAAATCATCAGCATGTTACTATCGATCAACAGATTGTGAGGCTTGACACCCCTGTGTAAAACACCGTGGGCGTGACAGAATGGAACACCCTTGTAAAGCTGGTACATTACGCTGTACACAAAAAATTACCACAAACATTGATAAACTACATATAAAACAATATTCATATAAATATATAAACACAAAATATCATTAACCTTTGATAGCACTTTATAGGGTGTGCTTTAGCTGAATGGTTCGTGTTAGCTTGTATATTCACTAAAACAGAATGCTGCATTGATGCCTGCAAGTACATAAACCGTTGGTCAAAGCAAACACATATCCATGACAACCGGTTTTACACTTTTACATACTAAACAAATGAATTAGTAGTAAACTGTCAGCCTCATGTAATCATTGAGTTTCCTATTTTATATACATGTCTAAAAACATCTGAATCCTAATATATTAACCTGTCACCATCTTCCACATAATAAAGGGCCTTTACAAAACAAAAACACAAAAACCATCCATTTATGCCTCAAATGTATAAAAAGAAGTAGAATAACTCACAAATTATACCAAACTCCTAAAATAAAGAATAAATTACCTTGTCACGATACGTATGAATTTGTATAAAAGATGATCACATTTCCTTGGGCTTAACTTTGGACTTGTTCTTATTCCAAGTTTTCACCTACAATAGTATCATCCGCACAAACATGCATGACCTAACTATAACATAAATAAAAATTAACAATACTAATCAAAATCAAAACTTTTTCACACCCATTATCCCTAATTCAAATTTAATCATATTTACAAATTAAAAGATAAAAATAAAAATCAATTACCTCACAAAGTTGCTAAATTTAGGATCTTGTTTAAGAAAAATCCAATTTAATAAGGTAGGGTTCAAACCCAAAATATTAACACTGATTAAAAATGTAAAACAAACAGAGAATAAATAAAAAAACGCAACTTGCTCGGAGGAGGTCGCCAGATTAGTAGGTGTTCTCAGCCGTGTGTGAGTGTGTGTGAATGAATGAAAAAGTATGAAATTGCAAAACCCTATAAAACCCAATTTGGTTGTGGTTGTGATTCAAAGAAGATTGGTTGTGGGAGGAGGTGTTGGCTACGTGTTTTGTTACCAGATGATCACACTCATTAGCTGTAACACCCTGCCTACCCAGACCACAATATTGTTCGCTTTGCCCGTAGGCTCACGGCTTTGCTTTGTGGCCCTCATGTGAAGACTTCCAGACAGGTTACCCAAGCCAGTACTACTTTCACATGAGCACGCTTAACTGCCAGTTCCTAGGAACCCCACTCGCAGTAGACCACAAAACGCGTTGTGTCATTGTAAGACGAATGTTATCTTATGAACCCAGTATCTCTCCAGGTCACGACCAATGTGGGATTTTCCTAGGGTGTCACAATCACCCCCCCCCCCCCCCCACCCCTCTTATGAGGAACATCATCGTCCTCGATTAGGTTTCCCCACATCCGAACGGCCTCTCACGTGATGCGTCATAACACTTGTAACACCCGCAACTCAACCACAATATTGTCGCTTTGTCCGTCGAAGGCCCCACGGCTTTGCCTTTGTGGCCCATCAAGGTGAAGACTTCCCGCCAGGTCACCCAAGCCATTAACTACTTTCACATGAGCACAGATGCGTAACGTCCCAGTTCCTAGGAACCCCACTCCATACAACCACAAACCCGTTGCGTGCTCTTTGTATAGAAGAATGTTAATCATGTGACAGAAAAACCCTACGCAAATCCCACATTGGTCCGTGGCCTTGCAAACAGATACCGGGTTCATAAGATAACATTCGTCTTACAATGACACAACGCGTTTTGTGGTCTACTGCGAGTCGGGTTTCCATAGGAACCTAGGCAGTTAGAAGCTTTCATCAGTGAAAGTAGTACTGATGCTTACCTGTATGTGTGATCTGTCGAGAAGTCGTTATCACACATGAGGGCCACAAAAGCAAATTCCGAGATACCTACGGGAAAATGCGGAACAATTCTCACGGGAAAAGCGGACAAGTCACCCAAGCCAGTACTACTTTCACATGAGCACGTTTAACTGCCAGTTCCTAGGAACCCCACTCGCAGTACACCACAAAACTCGTTGTGTCATTGTAAGACGAATGTTATCTTATGAACCCAGTATCTCTTCAGGCCACGGCCAATGTGGGATTTGCCTAAGGTGTCACATTAACAGTGTTTTTCTTGAAAGGGTGGTTGAAAGTGGAACCGACTGTGTGTTTGTTTGGTGAAAAAATGAGACGGTGGTGGATTAATATGTTACTGTTCATTGGATTAATATATTAATTTATTCAATATAAAAAATTGGTACTGTAGATGTTGTGTGTGTCAACACAATGATAAATGTGTGTTTTTATAATCACGTTTTCGTTTTTTTTTTCGATTAATTTACAGGGTTTGAATTTATCCTCACACATACTCAAACCAAGTAAAACATTTCTTTTTTAGGATGTTGGCGTGACCACTTCAAAATTGCTTGCACATAACAAGAATTAAAGTTGAGACCTTACCCATTTTATAATGACACTCTCAAACTTTTTTGCATGAAATCACCGTTGAGCGGTTAGTGTAGTGTAGTATTCATCACTCACCCGAAATTTTAACCGACCAAGTATCGTGCCCCGCATTATTAAACTTCTTAACATTCTACTGACCAACTACATCAGTAACAAAAATTGATTACTCTTCAATGACATTATTCAAAAACATACGAATCTAGTTTTTACATTATTTACTATTACTATTATATGAAAACTCTAATTTAATTCTATCAAAGTGACTATATAGTTAGACTTTGATATTATCACAAGAGACTTAAAGCTAAAACATAACTAGGTACAATGGGAGGTGCCGGACAATATAAAAATATCTTAGTTATATCGCACAAATATGAGTCGAAAACTCACTTTTATCAGATAAACAAAGCAGGAGAAACCGTGTACATGTTCATAGAAAATTTGTCACGACATAACAACAAATATGGGAATGGTTATCTATATGTCTGAAATGATTGTAATACCCTTTAATTTTATTTCTTTATTTTTATTTTTTTTAATTTTTATTTTATCATTGAACTGCGAATTAAAAAATACAAACATAAAAGATATAATGTTCGATAACTTAAAAGTAGTAAAACACAAAAGTACGAAACAAAAAACCATTAAAAACTGTTTTATCATATTAATAAAATGGGTAAAATTGTCAAAAAAAAATACGAAACAAAAAATACAAAGTTTGACATATCAAAGGTAGTAAAAGACAAAAATACAAAACAAAACTATAAAAAATTTGTCTTGTCATGTTACTACATTAGTTAAAAATGAGTAAGAAGGGTAAGATGGTTAACCCAGACAGACTAGCACCCAACAAATATACTTGGCCCTTTAATTTTTTAGGATAATATAAATATTGTAGTCACTACTCAGTAATATATTTTGAGTAAGTTTATCACATATTGTGTATTTGCCAGCTAAGGGTGTTAGTTGGATCGGGTTGGTCGAGTTCAGTCAACGCTAAAAATAGCATACTCGAACATGATCTTATTTGTGTTAACAAAAGTGACACCGGACTGAAGTAAAACTACAACTATAATATGAAATGCAATAAAAGATGACACACAGATTTAACGTACCCCCAATAAGGTAAAAACCACGGGCAAAGAAAGATACGTTTCACTATGATGGAAATTAGGAATTACACTGTCTCTCTATTGTACAAGAATAAATCATTATCTCTTGTAAATAGGAGATATACACCAATTCTCTAATAGCCTCAAATACTAGGAGAAATGCTAAGAAATAAGAACACTTTGTGTTGCTTTGGAAGGGGATGTGAAATGAGGAAATCTTCATTGCCTTTTAGAGGCGTATAGCAGGGGTCAAAAGCACATGAAGAGCCAAAGGCACAATCCCTTTATACAATCAAAGAGCCACTTATCTCAAGGGTCATTTACCCTTTCTTGTTTTGCCCATTCTTGTCTGACAATCTCTCACTTGAAGATTCGATTGAAGCTCAATCAATCTTCGCACCGTTATCCTTCCTTGCACTTCCATGCTGCTACGTTTTTGCTAGGCCGCATGAGGATCGGCACCATATAAACTGTTGAAATATGTAAGTTGGATTAGCAATATACGACTAGAAGTGTGTGAGCCTATTGGGGGCACACACGTTAAACACTTAGAGTGCGTTTATCTTCATGTAAGTTTCTAAATTGTAAACCAAAGGACTAGTAATGACAAGACACGAACTCTATGGTGCCTAAGTGATATAGCCGGCCAAAGAGGGTTCTAGAGAGGTGTCTAGGTTCAATGGTCCTTGGAGATAAGGGAAAGAAAGAGTTGTGATAAGGATTAAAGAGTAGTTTCCTAGTTTATCATGAGTAGGGTTTAAGAGGTTATAAATACCCCCATCCCTAGATCATTATCATGACATCACAACCACAATAACTCTGAAAATATGTTTCCTTTCTCTCTACAATTAATCAGCCGAATTCATAAACCCTAATTAGGGTTCTGCCATTTTTAATTCTCCCTTTTTCCACTTCTGTGATTTTCAGTAGTCCCCAAAAGGGAATTCGAAGTGTGATCTGATCCCACAAGTCTTCCAGAAGGTTTAGGGTATAGGTATACTTGTTCTCAAGGTGTGACAATTGATAGAAACGATCTAGGGTTTGTTTGGTTGAATTTTGGTTGGATCTGCTCTAATTCGGTAGAACCGAATTTGGTGAAACCCTAGGTTACTTTACTAATTTTTGGTACAAGTTGTTTGGGACATATTTGGTACTTGTTTTCAGTAGGTTTGGTATACAAGTGTTGTTTGGGTACACGTGAAGTATTGACTAGCATCGGCCTCACTTGGTTGACGTGTTTGTGTGAGCATCCATAGAGGTGGTATCTTAACCACTTTGTTTCATTAGCATTTGATTGACGTGTTTGTGTGAGCACTCGTAGAGGTGACAACTTAATCACTAGTTTCATAAACATATTCTTGATCTCATTTGATACACTTGTTGTTGACTTCAAGAGGTATGTTTTCTATTTACATTTTATGTCCCTCATTGTGTTTTAATGTATGTTAATTGTATATGCTAAACTCGATCTATCCGCTGCGTACTCGTAAGAGTTTAAATGGTTAACTTGATTGTTAAAATTACAACAGTGGCATCACGAGTCAACTCGTTTGGTGTTTTATGGGTTACACACATATTAAACACGCTAGGGCTGCATGAAATCTTGATTTATTTATTGTTTTATTGGAAAATTATGGCAACTATATGCAATCCTTGCCATAAATAATGAATAAACACCTAGAATCAATACTAATGTTACTTAATAATAAGAAGAATATATTAAAATTAAAAGTTAAGTAAGCTGCCATGTTATTGTATTCTTGATTTATCTCGGCCTTAAGACTCACGCAATCATGTTATATGATGGATGCGACGATCTAGGTACTTTAGCAGAAAACCTAGTGAGAGTCTTTTGGTTCTCCGTTTGGGGAAGACTCTTTTGAGAACTCAAGGCATTATATGATTTACTGCTTTTCTATATAAGAGTATATCTTCACTTCTACTCTATTTTTCTGTCTATTTTAATTGCTTGTATGTGATATGCCATTTGATTGCTCAATATCTGCAAACAGACTTTATGAAACTCTAAAAACAGACTAATACTTAAAGAGAAGTTTGGATTGAATATGTCTGATATTATACATGTAAGCATACTCCTTGTGACCAATTATGTGTTATTTGTGAAACTAGGGTTTTTGAACAAATTTAATACGGACATTAAACTATAAAATTTGATTTCTTGAGTGATTTTAGTGTTTTTTTATTTACTTTTATCATATGATGTATCACTACTGCTCCATGGCTTAATTAACCATGGCTTTAGTGAACTTCTAGGGTTAAATTGATCTTTAATCTTCTCTTGCCCCACTACATGCTTCGGCATATGAGGGAGTTATTAGAATAACTTGTGTCTTCAGACGCATGCAGAAGTACAATATAGGGTTTGATCAATTTGTAATTCTTCCCGCGATATTGGCAAATTTAAAACTAATGTTAAGAAAGGGTTTTTCTTAACATTAATACATCATTAGTCAATTAGAAGTACGGCTCACCCATTATGGACAAACTATAAGAGAAGTTTAAGGCGGGTTGCTCAGGCTCCCCAAAAGAAGTCAGGTTTTTAATATGCTTCGCGCTGACCTGTTTCTCCGCTTCTTTGTGCGTCCAAAATGGAGCTACCGAGAACATTTGACAAAATGATGTCTATATCAAAAAGGTTAACAAAATGTTTTCTTAACTTGTGCTACAAGATGTTTTGCATGCTTCTTGTACACGATTTTGTCACATTTATGTGTATACCCCTATGTGAAATTTTAAGTCTATGCCAGCCAAAATTAAGAACACGTGCATTTGGTTTGACCTCTCTGGTCAGACCTCAGGGCCTCTCCAACCCATGGCGAATTTTTTCATATGTCAGATCTATGTCAATTTTCGCACGTTCTTTTTTGGTCGACTTAAATCGAGTTACCTGGTCAGACCTCGGACCCGAGGCATAAGATGAGACAAAATATGCATTTGACATTGCTATAAGATTTACTAATGTCATAAGTCTCATAAAACTAAGAGTTGCATTCTATGCAATTAACGCTCGTCGCTTACCTCTTGCCCTACTTGTTTACATGTTGGTCAGACCTTCGGTAATAAGTGGGAGGTCAAGTTGGATCTTAGTCTTATTAGTAATTAATTGGGTAGTTAATTCTTTTAAGAATTTAATTATCGGCAATACTAATTATTTGAAATTTTTTCTTATTGTAGATGACTACCTCCGTAGTTACCAATTCAGTTTTTAGGGGTTTCTTCGAGAAAAAAAAAACTAACTGGACCCAACTTCATTGACTGGTACAGACAACTTAGGATTATGCTATCAGTTGAGGATAAGTTAGATTACCTAGAGCAGCCAATTCCTCCTGCTCCTGTCCCAGCTCAAGCTGGTTAGCAAGTTGCTCTAGAAGCCCTTGCAGCTCATACTGCCTAGGTTAAAGGATCAAAAGAGATTGCTAGACTTATGCTCATGACTATGGAACCAGAGATCCAACTAGTTCTGGAAAACCTTAGTGCTTATGAGATGTTATAGGAGTTAAAATACACATTTCTTCAATTAAACACCATATGGTCACACTTATTAACACTTTTGACCACTTTATGCTTAATTGTATGTGACTAAACACCCAAAAAAACATGCTTTGTGTGACTAAATATTACAAATGGCCACACAAACATAAAATTCATGTGGCCATTGGATAAACATTAGTCACACAAAATACACATTTCTTCACTTTAAACAGCATATGGTCACACTTATTAACACTTTTGGTCACTTTAGTCTTAGTTGTATGTGACTAAATACCCAAAACAAACATGCTTTGTGTGGCTAAATATTACAAAAGGTCACACAAACTTCAAATTCATGTGGCCATTGGATGATCAATAGTCACACAAAATACACATTTCTTCAATTTAAACACCATATGGTCACACTTATTAACACTTTTGGTCACTTTATGCTTAGTTGTATGTGACTAAATACCCAAAACAAACATGCTTTGTGTGGCTAAATATTACAAAAGGTCACACAAACATAAAATTCATGTGGCCATTGGATGAACAATAGTCACACAAAATACACATTTCTTCACTTTAAACACCATATGATCACACATATTAACACTTTTGGCCACTCTATGTTTAATTGTATGTGACTAAATATACAAAAAATATGCTTTGTTGGTTGTACATTGTTTACGGTCACTAAATTGTACCTATTTAGTCACACAAAAAACGTGGATACAGACACTAAAGCTTTCTTATGTGTGACTAACTCGAATGCGTGACCGTAGGTGACCTACGGCCGTGCGACCTTTTGTCACACACGAAACTTTTCGCGTGTGTGACTATATGTATATAGTCACACATTTTTGGTGTGACCAATACCACTTTTTGTACTAGTGTTATGACCAATTATGTGTTGTTTGTGAAACTGGGGTTTTTGAACAAATTTAATACGGACATTAAACTATGAAATTTTATTTCTTGTGAAATATTGGTTTTTATATGCTTTTATCATATGATGAATCACCATTGCACCATGGCTTAATTGATCATGGTTTTAGTGAACTTCTAGGGTTAAATTGATCTTTAATCTTCTTCCGCCCACTACATGCTTTGGCATATGAGGGAATTATTAGAATAACTTGTGTCTTCAGACACATGCCGAAGTACAATATAGAGTTTGATCAATTTGTAATGCTTCCTGCGATATTGGCACATATAAAACTAACGTTAACAAAGGGTTTTTCTTAACATTAATACATCATTAGTCAATTGGAAGTACGACTCACCCATTATGGACAAACTAAAAGAGAAGTTTAAGGCGGGTTACTTAGGCTCCCCAAAAGAAGTCAGGTTTTTAATAAGCTTTGCGCTGACCTGTTTCTCCGCTTCTTTATGCGTCCAAAATGGAACTACTGAGAACATTTGACATAATTATGTCTATATCAAAAACATTAACAAAATGTTTTCTTAACTTGTGCTACAAGATGTTTTGTATGCTTCTTGTACATGTTTTTGTCACATTTATGTGTATACCCCTATGTGAAGTTTTAAGTCTATGCCAGCTAAATGAAGAACACGTGCACTTGGTTTGACCTCTCTGGTCAGACCTTAGGGCCTTTCCAACCCATGGGGAATTTTTTCATAGGTCAGATCTATGTCAATTTTTGCACGTTCTTTTTTGGTCGACTTAAATCGAGTTACCTGGTCAGACCTCAGACCCGAGGCATAAGATGAGATAAAATATTCATTTGACATTGCTATAAGATTTACAAATGTCATAAGTCTCATAAAACTAAGAGTTGCATTCTATGCAATTAACGCTCGTCGCTTACCTCTTGCCCTACTTGTTTACACATTGGTCAGACCTCCAGTAATAAGTGGAAGGTCAAGTTGGATCTTAGTCTTATTAGTAATTAATTGGGTAGTTAATTCTTTTAAGAATTTAATTATCAACAATACTAATTATTTGAACTTTTTTTTATTGTAGATGACTACCTCCGTAGTTACCAATTCGGTTTTTAGAGGTTCTTTTGAGAAACAAAAACTAACTAGACCCAACTTTATTGACTGGTATATATAACTTAGGATTGTACTATTAGTTAAGGATAAGTTGGATTACCTAGAGCAGCCAATTCCTCCTGCTCCTGTCCTAACTCAAGCTGGTCAGCAAGTTGCTCCAGAAGCCATTGCAGCTCATACTGCATGGGTTAAAGGATCAAAAGAGATTGCTGGGCTCATGCTCATAACTATGGAACCAGATATCTAATGAAATCTAGAAAACCTTAGTGCTTATGACATGTCGCATGAGTTAAAAACTTTGTTTGCTCAACAAGCAGAGCATGAGCTTCTTCAGACTGTGAGAGATTTTCACTCTTACAAACAGGAAGAAGGGCAGTCTGTTAGCTCTTACATTCTTAAAATGAAGAGCTATATAGACAATCTTGAGTGCCTAGGCCACCCTATGTCTCTTAACCTTGGAGTGAGTCTCATTTTGATCTCTCTACGCAAGAAATTTAACTGCTTTGTGCAGAATTTCAATATGCGCAACATGAGGAAGACGGTTAATGAGTTGCATGCTATGCTGAAGCTCCATGAGCAAACTATGACCAAGAAAGATCCTGCACTTCATGCAATTCGGGTAGACAAAGTCCAAAAAAAATAACAAGCAAAAGAAATCGTAGGTGGCTGCTAGGGGCCAAAATCAAAGGAAGGGAAAAAGTAAGCTTGCTTATGCTCATAAACCCAAGATTCCCCCTCCACCAAAGAGGGAAAATCCATCTAAGGACTCAATCTGTCATCAATGCGGTGATACAGGTCATTAGAAGAGGAACTGTCCTCAGTATTTAGCCGAGTTGCTGAAGACCAAGAAGTTATCTCAAGGAGCTAGCAGTTCAGGTATCTTCACTATAGAACTCTATACTTTTCTTAATAAATCTTGGGTTTATGATACTCGTTGTGGCACTCACATCTGTAATACAACTCAGGGTCTCAGGGGAAGTAGGAAACTAAAACCAGAAGCTTTAAGCTTGTACGTGGGCAATGGTCAGCGTGCAGCGGTTGAAGCGATTAGAACTTATCATTTATGTCTCCTTAGTGGATTAGTTATTATTTTGAACAATTGTCATTATGCTCCCTTTATTTCTAGGGGAATCATTTTAGTTTCTAGATTGTATGATGATGGTTATGTTAACTGTTTCGTGTATAATGCAATTTTAGTTTCTAGGAATAATTTGGTTTATTTTAGCGTTTTCCTAAGGGATGGTATTTTTGAAATTGATTTGTCTAATCCTAATGTAATTGACAGTTCTATGTATGCTGTAAGCAACAAAAGAGCCAAGCTAAACTTTGACTCAGCTCTCTTATGGCATTTTCATCTTAGACACATTAGCAAGAAACGCATTAAGAAGTTGCAACATGATGGACTTCTTAATTCAACTAACCTTAGGGCTTTTGAAAAATGCGTCCTTTGCATGTCTGGAAAGATGGCACGAAAACCTTACACACATCAAGTGGAAAGGGCCAAAGATCTACTTGGACTAATGCATACTGATGTATGTGGCCCATTTAAGATCACGTCAAGACAAGGATCTAGCTACTTCGTCACTTTTACTGACGACTTTAGTCGTTATGGTTATGTTTACTTGTTAAAGCATAAACATGAAGTGTTTAAAACTTTTAAAGTGTTTCAAAAATAAAATAAACTCGGGAAGACCATAAAATCGCTACGTTCTAATCATGGGGCGAGTATATGAGTCAAGAGTTTTTGGATCATCTAAAGGAGTATGAGATAATTGCCCATCGTACTCCTCCTTACACGCCACAACATAATGGTGTGTCGGAGAAGAGAAATAGAACCCTACTAGATAAGGTTCACTCCATGATGAGTCAAACAACTCTTCTAAAGTCCTTTTGGGATTATGCCCTTGAGACTGCTGCGCACATTCTCAATATGGTTCCAATTAAGAAGGTTGAAAAGACACCATACGAAGTATGGCATGGGCAAGCCCCAGAGCTGTCTTACTTAAAAGTCTGGGGTTATGAGGCACTTGTTAAGCAAGATACTATTACTAACCCTGACAAGTTAGAACCCAGGTCTATTAAGTGTATCTTTATAGGATACCCAAAGGAAACAATGGGTTATTCCTTCTACTACCCACCTAAGAACAAAGTAATTGTTGCTCGAAATGCTGAATTCCTAGAGAATAGTCTTATAACTCAAGAAGCAAGTAGGAGTTTAGAAGATCTTGAAATTATTCAAGAAGAAGATATGCATCCTTCTATAGACACTAGCTTAAATCATGAAGAGGGTAATCTAGAAATAGATGAACCACAAAGTGATATCATTACCATTCGTAGGTCCACAAGGACATGAAATGCCCTAAATCGTATGTGCTTATACATCGATGCTGAGGAGCATAAGTTAGGGAATCTTGGTGAACCCGCTAACTATAAAGCTACATTGTTGGACCCTGAGTCTGATAAATGGTTGAATGCTATGAATGTAGAAATGCAATCCATGAAAGACAATGAAGTTTGGGACTTAGTAGATCTTCCTCCTAATGGAAAAACCGTTGGTAGCAAGTGGCTCTTTAAAAAAAGACCGACATGGATGGAGTTGTACCAAACTTTAAAGCTTGTCTTCTAGCGAAGGGCTTCACTCAAACCTACGGGGTTGATTATGAAGAAACCTTCTCTCCTATTGCAAACATTAGAGCTATTAGGATTCTTATAGCTATAGCTACG
Organism: Tanacetum coccineum; assembly: GCA_026074375.1. NCBI lineage: Eukaryota > Viridiplantae > Streptophyta > Magnoliopsida > Asterales > Asteraceae > Tanacetum > Tanacetum coccineum. The sequence goes on from BQNB010013815.1 coordinate 44,903, forward strand.
TATTATGACTATGAGATTTAGCAAATGGATGTCAAAACTGTCTTCCTCAATGGACATCTCTTAGAAGAGGTCTATATGGAGCAACCTGAAGGTTTTGTCAATCCAAAATATCCAAACCGAGTATGCAAGCTAAAACCTTCCATTTATAGACTTAAGCAAGCATCAAGGCAATAGAATAAATGATTTGAAGATAAAATAAAGAAATTTAGTTTCACTCAAAATCATGATGAGCCATGTGTATATCTTAAAGCTAGTGGGAGTAATGTCACTTTCCTAATCTTGTATGTTGATGACATATTGATTATGGGAAATCACATTCCAATGTTACAAGATGTAAAATCCAACCTTGGAATGTGTTTTGCTATGAAAGATTTAGGAGAAGCTGCATATATTTTTGGAATTAAGATCTACAAAGATAGATCACAATGATTAATTGGTTTGTGTCAAAGTGCTTATATTGAGAAAATCTTAAAGAGATCTCACATGGAGAATTCCAAACGTGAAAGTATCCCTATGCAAGAAAAGCTAAGACTGAGTAAATCACAAGGTGCTTCAACACCTGCTGAATTGAAGCACATGTAAAATATGCCATATGCCTCGGCTGAGGGTTCTATTATGTATATTGTGACATGTACTCGCCCTGATGTTGCGTTCGCTCAAAACATAACAAGCCAATTTTAACATAATCCAGGTGATCTTCACTGGAGTACTATTAAGAACATTCCAAAGTATCTCAGGAATACTAATGATATGTTTCTTGTTTATGGAGGTGATATAAAACGAGAGCTTAGGGTTTCTTACTACACGGATGCTGGATATCTGACGGATGCTGATGATCTCAAGTCTCATATTGGATATGTATTCATTTTAAATGGAGGTGTTGTTGACTGAAAGTGTACAAAGCAAAGCATCTTCGCAACTTCATCTGCAGAAGCTGAGTATGTTGCTGCTTATGATGCTTCTAAGGAAGCTATTTGGGTTAGAAAATTCATTTCTAGGCTGGGTGTTATTCCCACAATTGAAGAACCCATAATTATGTATTGTGATAATATTAGAGCAATTACTATAGCTAATGAATCATGAATCACTAAAGGTGCTAGACATTTTCATGCCAAAGTTCACTACCTTCGTGAAGTTATTGAATATGGCGACATAAAGTTAGAAAAAGTTCACACAGATGACAACTTAGTTGATCCTTTTACTAAAGTATTAGCCTTTCCAAAGCATTCAGAATATACTAGGAATATTGGAATGCTTCCAGCTAGTAGTCTCATGTAAATCTGTGTTTTATCAGTATTTGGATAATTAGGATTATAAGACAATTTTATATTCTGATGAATAAATATACTTGGTATTTGTTTTCAATCAAATAATAATTTTTATCCTATATTTGCATGTTTAATCCTTGAATGATTTATCATTCTAAATATGTCCATTGTTGGTTAACAATATGGGAGTATTGTTGAGTGTTGGTTATATTCTTTTAATATAATGGATGGTTCCCGCCAAACTCATATGTTATTCACAATGGATGCATATTGGACACCCAAATGATTATATACTTTTGGATCCGTTGTCATAAGTAAGTTTTCGAATATGGTTAGTTAAGTTATCCTTAGACTTGAGAATACAAACAAGTTCTGGTATGTGTGGATATCACTTTTTAATTCTAAGTTAAACGTTGTCTTAAAAATGGTAGTTATAAAGACTATTATTGGAAGTGATATGAAGCAGCATTCACAACACTTGTATTTAATAAAGAATTTGTTCCTTCACTTGATATGTGTTGAATGATACCATTGGCGCCTCTCCAGAATTAATCAGATAATTGTTTGGCCGAACCCAAAGGGTAATGCAAGATGATTCTTGATTACATTTTGTATATCTGAATTAATTTCTATAACGAGAATCTAAATACTTAAACTATATGAAATGAGTTAGGATCCATATCTATGGTTAACGGTATCTGTAACAAAGGGATGATTATAGCAAGAGATACATAACCATGCTATTGAGAATGTTTTTGAAACTTAATCTCAAACATTTATAGTTTTAACAACGAATGTGAGTGTTGCTAGACGTTTTGCGTCGTTAGTATATGGGTTGTCTGCTACTCCAACTCCCAAGTGGGAGCTATTGGAATGTGATAGTTGGATTAGCTCTAATACGACTAGAAATGTGTGAGCCTATTGGGGGCACACACGTTAAACACTAAGAGTGCGTTTAAACATCACGTACGTTCTAAAGTAAACCAAAGGACCAAATTCGATTGGACAAGCACACTATGGGTGTCCTAATGAGAGTAGCCAGTCATAAGATGATTTTAGAATGTGTCTAGGTTCATTGCTTGGGGATAAGAAGAAGAGGGGAGTTGTGATAAGACTTAAAGTTGAAGTCTTTTAGTCTTATCATGAGTAAGGGGTTAGAGGCTATAAATACCCCCACCCCTTAGCTCATTTACACGACATCACAACCCTAACAACTCAGTAAATTTGTTTACCTCTCCTCTCCAATTAATCAGCCGAATTCATAAACCCTAATTAGGGTTCTGCCATTTTCGGTTCTCTTCTTTCCCACTTCTATGATTTTCGGTACTCCCATAAAGGGTATTCAAAGTGTGATATGATCCCACACCTTTCATAGAAGGTTTAGGACGTTGGTTTACTTGTTCTTAAGGAGTGATAATTGATAGAAACGATCTAGGGTTTGTGGTTTTGATTTTCGGTTCATTCTACCCAATTTCGGTAGGGAAACCCTAATTCCCTTTACTGATTTTCGGTCCAGAAGTATAGAGATGTTACGTGAAGCAAGGCTAGCATCTGGGCGCACTTGGTTGACGTGTTTGTGTGAGCGACCATAGAGGTGGACACTTATCCACTAGTTTCATAGCATTTAGTTCTCGTTTGATTTGTTCAAGGCATTCAACAAGGGTTTGTTTTCTCGTATTCTTTTATGTTTATTGTGTGTTAATCATATATTTCAAACTAGATCCATATCCGCTGCGTACTCGTAGTTATTGGTTAACTAGATATTAAATCCCAACATCATCATCATCGCCATCACCTTCTAACTGAGCCAATGGCAGATAATAATAGTTAACTGAGCCAATGGCGGATAATAATAGTAGACGTCATTATCATCATTATTGTATCCATCTGCATGGCTCTTGAATGATATCTTCTTGGTTACGCAACACATTTTCTTGATGATATGTGAATATATATGTTTTCTGGTTGATTTCGAGTATGAATGAAACTGAGATACAAGCATATTTATAGGCACCGAAAACATGATGGGCTTGTTTTAACACACGATAAGCCGTGAGCATAAGTGTGGACATACAATTATAGGATGAGTCTTGCATATATTAGTGTACATATCATCAGTGTCGGTCAATATAACTATAAGTACTAGTGGTGGGTCACATAAGCTGCTAAAAACTAAAGCAGCACTCTGAAAAAAATAGAGCGTTATTTATTTATTTTGTCACAATGTATTGGACACTTTTTATTTAAAAAATAAAAATGTCATGTTGTCCCAAACTTGATCTTATGCAGATGTTCCATACTAACTGATTGATATGGGTTAGAATTAGTTCTAGTGAATTGAGTCATAGTCGTCAAGTCATGATGACATAGTATAAGTTATATACTAATCAGGTAGTTCCTATGTTTTAACTTGGTTCATCTTGTGCTATATAGTGAACACAAATAGCTTTGTCGCTGTTGCCAAAACTAGCCACGTAACTTAAATTAGGCAAGCCATCTAAAAATTAGGCCTCCGATTCACTACAGTATTAGCAATGGAGTAAAATTTCGGGATTTCTATTGTTGGATATTTTGGGTTAGCAAATTATTCTTTGCTCAATAATATATATTATGTTTCCATTTGTTTCATTGAGAGCACATTTGGTGTCGTTGATGATTATATTCTATCATTATTGTCAACATTGCAGCTAAAACAATGATTGCACGCGCACACACACATGTCGGAGTGCAGGTGCTAGAAAACCAGAAAAAATATTCTTAAGAATCTTTTTATAAACCACAATTGAAACTCTGTATGTAGTTGCAAAGGTTGTGCATGAGTTAATATGCTTGAGCCTTGACAGGTCATCCAGCCACAAAGGTCGTGTGGGTGACACGTCGTGTGGGTGACACAGATCAGCAGGGTGCGTGGCAAAAACCACCCAAATGCTCCCAAAATAGAATCATATCTTGTTTGCTTTACACACAAAGCATATATAGTTCTAAAAGTCAAGTTATCGAAAGATTGGTGTTAAAATTAGACTATATTATCTCTAACAAGTTGCATCTTATTATATCTTTAGAATGTTAATGCTATTAGAGAATAATATAAATGGAAGCTCTCTTCCTAAAAGTACCAGTATAAATAATTTTAATTTTGTCCTTTTCCAAATAAAGATGACTCATATGCCGTATATGCTCTATAATTGTTATAGTTGTTTATATGAATATGATTGCTTGCTTTATAGTTTACATTTTAATGAGGCTGCATTTTGACTTTTGTGGTCAATCATTCATACTTTCTTACTCATAGTTGCCAAATAAAAGCGAAAATTACATAAATAACCCGTTGGTTTGCGTGCTCTCCTGCAGTGAAGCTACATTATTTTTTTCGAAAATAAACTTCTAAATCGCGCCCCAATGGTAGCGATTTAGAAAAAGAACACGTGTCGCCCAAATAGAGTAACATAAGAAATATCAGAGCCTTAGTTTTTCCAAATTGTAAATCGCGCCTATAGGATAGCGATTTAAAAAAAAACACCTTTCGTCCTTTTCT